>JAJCXA010000180.1:0-64361 GCA_026770245.1 Clarireedia aff. paspali H2
CGTTGTCAGCAATAGAAAGATCAGCACCTTTTTCAAGAAGCAGTTTGACTACTTCGAGATATCCATTATAACATGCTATATTCAATGGTGTCCATCCATTATTGTTGGCAACAGATAGATCAGCACCTTTTTCAAGAAGCAGTTTGACTACTTCGAGATATCCTTTATTACATACTGAATTCAATGGTGTCCATCCATTATTGTTGGTAACAGATAGATCAGCCCCTTTTTCAAGAAGCAGTTTGACTACTTCGAGATATCCACTATTACATGCCGAATACAATGGTGTCCGTCCATCGTTGTCAGCAATAGAAGGATCAGCACCTTTTTCAAGAAGCAGTTTGACTACTTCAAGATGTCCACTATCACATGCCGAATACAATGGTGTCCGTCCATCGTTGTCAGCAATAGAAGGATCAGCACCTTTTTCAAGAAGCAGTTTGACTACTTCGAGATATCCATTATAACATACTACATTCAATAGTGTCCATCTATTATTGTTGGCAACAGAGAGATCAGCCCCTTTTTCAAGAAGCAGTTTGACTACTTCAAGATATCTATTACAACATGCCGAGTACAATGGTGTCCATCCATTATTGTTGGCAACAGATAGATCAGCCCCTTTTTCAAGAAGCAGTTTGACTACTTCAAGATGTCCTTTATCACATGCTGAATTCAATGGTGTCCATCCATCGTTGTCAGCAACAGAGAGATCAGCACCTTTTTCAAGAAGCAGTTTGACTACTTCGAGATATCCTTTATAACATGCCGAGTACAATGGTGTCCATCCATCGTTGTCAGCAACAGAGAGATCAGCACCTTTTTCAAGAAGCAGTTTGACTACTTCGAGATGTCCTTTATAATGGCCCTTTTTACATGCTAAATGAAGTGGTGTCAAGCTTTTCTCTGTCTGAGCATTTAACTCTGCTGCATGCTCAACAAGAAACTTAACGACCTCGAAATATCCCCTTTCAGATGCGAAATGAAGTGCTGTCCAGCCATCTGCATCTTCAGTATTCACCTCTACTTGGTGCATAATAAGGGCTTTCACCGCGCCCATGTTGCCATTTCCTGATGCAACATGTAGTATGTTCCATTGTTTTACCTTCTCTATGAGAGAAACATCCCCCTTTATTTGTTCAAACATGACCATCATTATCTCCCCTCCCGCGATTAGATTAGCTGCTGCAGTTTCGAACACTCCTTTTGTAATTGGTACAGTGTACTTTTGTACTTCCTGTCCACATCGAGAGTTAGCTGCAGCAGCTTTGACCACCTCTTCGGTTACCAGGACATCAGGCCCTCGTCGTTCAAACAGGAACATCATCACCTCCTTCCCACTGCTTATATTACTTGCAGCAGCTTTTAAAGTTTCTTCTGTAATGACAAAATCTCTCCCTGTATGATCAAGGATGAATGCTAGTCTCTCTGCGTCTAACTTCTCTGCCACCAAATGCATGATATCTGTATCCAATGATGATGGCATCATTGTTTCTGACCTACTAGTCGGGACAATTGTTTCCATATGGCTATCTTTTCTCGTCTTCACCGCTTGGAAATATCTATCGAGAAGTAAAGTAACAATTTTAGTGTGACCCATGGCAACCGCTCGATGTATTGCAGTATGTCCACCGATAGTTCGTGCTTCAATTTCAGCACCATTGTCAAGCAGTAAAAGAACGATTTTCTCGTGCCCTCTTTCACTTGCCTCAAAAAGTGCGGTGTGACCACTTGTAGTTTTTATCGATGTTTTGACTCTTTCGTTGAGGAAAATAGTCAAAGCTTGCTCATGACCATGGCGTGCTGCAAAATATATTGGGGTTTCTTTGCTCAGAGTTTCCGCCTCAGGATCCGCGCCTTTATCAATAAGATACTGGATGACTGCCACGCTGCCATGTTCCGATGCGTAATGAAGCGCGTTCTTTCCATAAAAGTCTTGGGAATCGATGCATGCGCCGGAATACAAAAGCAGTCTTATCATCTCTTTATTCCCCATCGAGGCTGCTAGAGAAAGTGCCGTTCTGCGGTCTTTATCCAAGATACTTGTATCAACCTGCCTTTGTAAAAGATTATGAACGACGGATTCGTGCCCATGAATAATGCCCAAATGCAAACCCGTGTATCCATACCAGTTGACTTGATTCCAATCGACGAATTTATTGCTCCCTAAATTGTCTAAAATTGACACAAGTCCAAATACGCAGCCCACGAAAAGTGGCGAAGGCGGTTCACATATCGAATCAGCCAAGAAAGCTGCTAAAGGATTGTTTCTCTCTAAATATCGATGAATGCTAATGGCAGCTGACATCCATTTCGAAAATGGATGATCAGATGTCTCTGTCAGGATGAAGAAAGAAGTAGAATTCTTCATTGCTGATATCCCTGAACCTATTTCTAGATGTTGTGCATGAACAGGCCAGTGTAATGTTGCATAAGGACGTAGTCCGACCTTTGAATCGTCGATTGGCTTCGTGCCTTGCATGAATTCGATCAAGCACCTTTCTGCTGCTAATAGATGCGTGTCTTCTTGAGAATAACCTATTCTATCTTCTAGATATTCTCGAACAGACAGGTGAGCGAACCGGAATATCTTTGAGTCTCTGTCCCAAACTACCAGGTTGCAACACATATCTAATAGCTGAACTCGAGATAATGAGATCCGATTCCCATTAGGCTCTAAAGAAACGGCGTCTAGGAACTCATCGGCATTTAAGGGACGCTGTGCACACATTAACCATTTCATAGCGTTTTCTGCCACTCGCTTGCTCAACTTGCTAGAATTTAGTATACGCGTGAAGATGACATCGTAGGATTCTCTCAAAGTTGTTGGAAGTCGTCCAAGCTCCTGCTCAACATCTTTCTCGTGCTTTATCCGTTGAACATCGCATAAATTCTGGATTTGAAGACTGACCCATCGGAACCTGTATCTATGTCAGCTAATAAAATCAATATCATACACCACGTTATCTCACATTCCATGCGCTCCATGTATGAGCACACTCGTAACCTTGCTTCTCATATCATCAGAAACGAGGCCTGTAAGCAAACGTTTATTTCGAATAGAGCGTTCCACTTCCCAACGCACAAACCGAATGATATCTTCTTCATTATCACTGGCTGAGATGTGAACATTCGGTGAATTCTCAAGCCGACAGACAATGTCGTTATCGTCTCGACTCGAAACAAGCACCTTCACAAGGTTTTCTGAGCGCGTAATGATAATGTCCAAAGCCTCAAGTAGCTCGTGTCGCCGAAGTGGGTCGCATTCATCTAGAGCATCAATAAAGATGATTCCAGGGTTTTCCTTCAAGAGCGCTAGAATAACATCGACACACTCCGCTGTTGTAAGTCTAAGAGGATCACAGCCATCATCTTCAGCCTCTTTCTTCCTAATCTGGTAAATATTGACTAATGGTTCTCTTATCGGAAGATCAGAAGTTGAGCAGGACAATTGTTTCAATATGCAACTCAGAATTTCATCGGGATTCGCACGTTCCGGTTCAGCTGGATTGCGCGTACAGTAGAAGTAGGCAATAGGCGCAGGTCTTACTCCATCCGGGATGTTGTTTATATAGAACTCTATAATCGAATATCTGCGACTTCGTTAAGCTGAGCTTGCATTTTAGGATCCTAGTTGATACCTACACAAGTTTGCTCTTGCCTGATCCCGCTAGTTAAGATATCGTTAATATATTGTAAATTTTTAAAACTATTGGGATCTTACGTATTCCATGTAGCCACAATATAGATGAAACACTAGATCTCCTCCACTCAATGAATGCCACCTTGTGTCGTAACCATTGCCCGGAGCCGTCCAAGATATCATTCCCTATGCTTTTGTGATGGTTCTTGTATTGTATCTTGGAAACCCACTGAAGAATCTCACGGCGTTCACTCTCTAATTCTGCATCAGTATTTGTCCCTAACATCAGAGTAACAGAACCCAAAGAACATGCGCAAAGTATTATGTCAATATTCTTGACTTTGTATGGCTTTTGAGCACAGAACGCAGGAATCTCTAGTCACAGAGTATAGCGTTACACACGAACTCTTAAGTTGATCGTACGTTGAAAAGAAAAAAAGTCGTTGTGTGCTTACTCTTTAGCTGATCATGTAGCTCTGATAATTGCGTAGCTGAACGCCAGATTGGTTGACGTAACTCTAAAATCACATTATTTAGGCTGTGTAGACTAGATGCTGCTGCTATCTAGGAATTAGAAACACTATTAGATCATATTGAGATACGATATTCTGAGTTACCTATGTCCATAGATTCTATCTTTTCTAGGATAGTAGTATTGCTTTTATCCATATCTTGCATTCCTATTTCGGAGAATTTACTTAGCTATCATTGCATTGTATAATAAATAGAGTAAAGTTACCATTTTTGAATATTTCTACAAGCTGCTGCGACTTGAGTAGTGTATCTAAGTTAGCGTTAACGAAAAAATTCTTGCATACAATACCACGAAATGCAGTGCACAGTATCTCGGGTTAGGAGCTCACCGATGGTAGAATCATTAATCTGCTTTTCTGACTTCGTAATATCTGCGAAAGTCCTACTGAAGCCTAATAACAAGACGGTGTTAATAATTGTTATACCTCCGTTCTAGAATCACATATAATTACTCTGATTCATCGAATCCACCATATGGTGGATATTTTGGATTCCTTGATAGATATGTTAGTAATCACGAATCGCTGGGTTGTATTGAGGAATCCGTCGAAGATGATCACTTACTCTCAGCATCTAGAAGACGTGTATATAAATTTACTTCAATCTGTTCCTTAGATATCTTCTTCAAGTATGTATCAACCGTGAATTCCCGGGGTTTAAGAGAGCTTTTCAGTGAACGTGCTAGATTTCAGTATTATTATATGCCTTAGTGAGAGGAGAGCTTTCAACTGCGAACGTACCAGCGGTATTCTGAGAGTAATATTGCTTAGCTTGTGACAAAAAGGTTAGGACGGCTGAATATAGTCGGACAAGCGATGTCTCCAATTGATTTTTGACAGTCGAGGTTAGTGTAACATTGCACCCGAGATAACGAAGTTCGATAGTAGCGCACCGGGAGATCAAGTTCGAAATGCTTTCAATTCCTTCACACATGGCTCCGAAAGTCTGTGAGTCGTTGACGGCAATCTGCAATTTGATTAGTATATATTCTCATCGTAGTCTGTAGAGCGTACCTGGAGCAGAAACCGGATACCAGCCCAAGGCAAGGCTGCGTGAGATGGGTCGTATTGGACGACAATATCTCCGATTTCCTTAAACTTCTGAATCCAAGTGGTGATTTTATCTAACATATCACGAATAATAACAATTTCCCCCTTGTTATTGGTGTATTTCCATCTTTTCAACAAGCAAATCTCTTTCTTGGCCTTGACTTGGTCAAGAATTTCGCCCAAAATATCTAACTTGTCCGTGCTACCTGCGAGTCTACCTTTATCCTCATCACTCAGCGTTTGAAGGGCTTGCTGCCAAAGATTGTCGTTGGGCATACTGTTGAGATGAAATTTCATTAGTAAATGTCCAAGGCGTGGTTCTAGAACTTCAGGCTGTAAACGCATGGACGACATACTAGCCTGCACGAATTCCAGATACTGCTACAACCGGAGCCGTGGTATTCATGTTCAGTCTGACCAAAGTTTGGATTGATAGTCTCGGAGCTTGATGAACAGGTATAACGAAGGAAACTTTACAAGTTCACAAATCGTTGTAGCAATGAGTATACAGAAGATATAAGCGCGGGGTACTGCATTGGATAATAATACGGTTCATACAGCTTTACGGCCTCCCGTATTGCTACCGTAGGCGATAGATACCATCTCGGTTCTATTTAATACCAAAATAGATATATACCTCAAGTTGTAATTTTATAATATTTCTTTAATAGAATATTTTATTAGTTTAAATAGGTAAAAAAATAAGAAGTTAGAAAGAATATTATCAGAGATTATATAAAGCTTTTATTATTAAATTATCTTTATAAAATAGTCTCAAATTGTGTTCTGGTCGAATGTCGTGTGATGCTTCCTGATCTGAATGTTCATTCTCGACAACTAAGATTGATGTGATAGATTAGTTACATATTCCTCGAAATTCTACCATTTTTGCATTGTTCAGTCAGATTCACCTCATTCCGTTGTTATATAGCATTTTCAAGTAAGTGGACAGAGATAGCTAGGTGCGTTTTATGAGACGAGATTCATCAGCGCCCATTCACTGAATACTCATTTACATTGGTAAAGCCACCTGATTACAGCAGTTGCCTTCGACCTTTCGAATACTAAATGATATGATTCTCTTGATGAAACGTCCTTATGGCCTATAACCCCACAGTCAGCTACAACTTTCTAAGGGTCTTCTTAGACCGCGGACTGGATACCTATAGATGGGATTTTAGGTTCTCCAACGTATCCTGGCGGGAATCCGCCCACCATTGGGTTGAGGTCCCAACGTAGGTCTTTTATATGCTCTTTTTGGGTGATTTTGACTTTGCAGCCAATAACCTGATCCGCAATCAAAAGCGTGGCAAACACAAAATGGCAGCACATCTTTCCCTTGTCGTGTAGCTACATCTTCAAATATAGAACTCAGAATGAACTTCTAGAGTCCCATATCGATGAATAGACTTTAAAGTCAGCCTAGCGCTCGTATTCCTGACAGGTGAAGAGAAGGGTCATTGTGGATACGGCAAGTGAATTTGCATGACCCCCTGCGCCCTGTGTGTGTATACACGGGACATGGCTGCTATTCACCCAGTAGAATCTCGAGTGAATTCTCCTACTTGCGTGAGATTGAATCAAGCCGACATCCTAAATCAGTCGTGATGGATGTTGTTCAGGGGTAGGCATCAAGTTAGTGCTCTTTAGAACCAGTCGTGTCAACATCGTCGGTTGAAATCGTTACAATGACTTTAGCGCATCACTCATGAAATGGCCCGAGTCTAACGATGAAATTCTATGCGACCACTAACTCTGATTCTACCTTTGAATTAACATAGCGTGTTCTCGAGGTCACATGCCTCACAAGAACTGTTCCCGCTGCATCGGCGTAATGTTCTTCAATGCCAACCCTTCGTCTGCATTCCTCGCTCCTTCAGGACCTCCTTATCCTTAAATATTCGTTCAATACGTTCCAATATCCACGAAAATGGATGAACGATTATGATGAATGAGGCACTTGAACCGAGGACCTTGGAAAGTACGAGAGTGGTGTTTATTATACGGTTCATCTTGGTGACGTGCTCGCAGATGGAAGACACAAGGCGATGCGCAAGCTTGGTAGCGGGAGTTTCTCTCAGATTCAGCTGGCGAAAGACCAGTCCCGGGGGTATAACGATTTAATCGACTATTATCTCTTTCAGATTTTCATACTTATAAAGGTAGTGGCCCTGGCTATTTAGTTCTAAAGATTGTTCCAGTGAACATCTCAGAAACCAAAGTCCTAAAGCATCTTGTGCATCGCTCATCGGAGTATCCAGGGAGTAATCATGTCATGAAAGTACTGGATCACTTTGTAACTCAGACACCCAATAGAACTTATGATGGCCTTGTTCTTGAAGTCGTCGGACTGAACGTTGTCAAGGGTACGAAGGTTTTCAACAGTGTTGTCAGTAGTGTGCCCGTGCAATAGTGCACGCCCACTGTATGCGCTAGTGTAATAGTGGATCCTATATAGTTTTTCATATTGAAACTGATAGCACAAACAGTTTTATATCCTCAAAAACGGCACGCACTGGCCGTATACTAAGTGTACAGCGACAATATGGGCGGAGGAGGTGAATTATATAGCTAAACAGGGCTCGCAAAGATCACTCTTACAGATCGTCGTAATAAAATAAGAATAGTATTTTTGGAGGCGTTTGAGTGTTTAAAATCGTTTTTGAGGAGGAATTATTGTACGAGAGTGATCCTGACAAGGAGAGCTACTAATTTGGGTAGTAGAACTATGGATGGATATTATTTGAATATAAATTATATTCCTCTTCTTAGCGTTCTAATAGTATACTGCCAAGACATAGCCGTTTGCACGCACTACGCTTCGTCTGTTTTGTGACCCCTCAAACGTACTACTGTACGTTTGGGAATACCCTCAAACTGCACTAGTTTACACGGTTTACACTACTGATAACACAGGTTTTCAATACTTGAGAAAACTCTGATAGCAGATTAAGGCTTCATGAGAGGGCATGACGCATGAAGAAGTTCGACTCCTAGCCAAATTTCCAAGAGAGCTCTCGGTCCTCGAACCCAGTGAGAAAAAAACTAGCTAGTGAAATAGTAAGTCATTCGTTGCTGCTTAAATCTTAAAAATTCAGAATTCAAGGACACCTGTATCATTACACTTTCCTGGCGTGCATGCATGTTGCATGCACAGCCTAGTTAGGTGTGCTACGCTGCTGCATATAGAGTATCTATTTTACGTGGTACTTATTTCTATTTCCAAACAAAGAAAGTTAAATCAAGACGTACTTGCATGCGCAGCTCAAAAGACACGACAAACTGCGCAAGGTTGGAGAGATCGTATCAGATGTTGCTACACCAAGGTCTAAAATTGTCTACTCGGCTTCAAATTAGACGAGAAAAAGGCGTATAGATTGGCGACAGTACATCTTGTGGCGCAAATATGCCATAATTACACGTAGTGGCTTAGAATTTTCATCATCCTGACCAACTTCAAGTTACAGAAATGGCCAGGAAGAGACTATCTCTAATAAATCGGTAATTATTTACAGTAAGAATTACACCGTGTCTACAATAGCCAGTGTTGTCAGTAGTGTGCCCGTACAATAGTGCACGCCCACTGTGTGCGCTAGTGTAATAGTGGATCCTGTGTAGTTTGCTTGGTCCCAAGGATAAATAAGTGTATCTAAATCTTGAAGTCAGTCAAATAACACAAAGAAGTTATATCGGTGAGCTGATTGGTTGATATATAGAAGGTACGAGAACAGAGACTACACTTGTTTATCCTTGAGACTAGTATAATATCGAAACCGATAGTACAAACAGTTTTATATCCTCAAAAACGGCACGCACTGGCCGCATACTAAGTGTACAGCGACAATGTGGGCGGAGGAGGTAAATCATATAACCAAACAGGGCTCTAAAACCTTAGTCTCGTTTAAGATTTTAGTACTAAACTAGATGCGATTTTCAAATTCTATCCAAATTTATCAAAGACTTCAAATTCTGACCTTTTTGTAGCTCTAATATAGGAGGCACTTAAGTGTTTAAAATCGTAGTTAAGTATATCGAGTTTTGAGAAAGAATTATCGTACAAGAGTAATCCTAACGAGGAGAGCTACTAGGTAGTAGAACTGTAGATATTACTTGAATTTAAATTATATTCCTCTTTTTGGTGGTATACTGCCAAGATACAGCCGTTTGTATGCACTACGCTCCACCAGTGGGGTGTACGACCTATCCGACCAACTCCCAAACTTCATTATTTGACTAAAATATATGCTTTTGAGATCTCTACTCTAGCAAGTGTATATACGAGCTCTTAATGATTAAATTGTATTGGGATAATTAGATATATAAGTTTTCAAATATCCAGATTGCACTTGAATAATCAGAAATCCGAGGTTGGTTGGGTAGTTGGTACACCCACTGGTGCTCTGTCCGTTTTGTAACCTCTCAAACGCACTGCTGTATGTTTAGGAATACTCTCAAACTGCGCTGGTTTACACGGTTTACGCTACTGATAACAGCGATGATGAGCACGCTTCCACGCGTCGTCTACAGCGAGCCACGGGTGAATATCCCCCCGCTCTGTATCTGGAGCGATGTTATTGAATAATGCATCGCTGAATTACTGCTTTCCGTGATAGTAACAGATTGATAATAACTGGTAGGCTGTTTCCAACCAGGGTGTATTATTCTATGTCTATATCGTCTATCCTGGACCCCCATCTATTTTTCTTAAATTTCTAAAGCCCCTCTATATAAACCAATTCGTATCTACAAGGACGCGCCGCTAATAATATGCTGAATGATTTGCTGAAGAGGTTCCCAGTTGGAGGGACGTCGGATCAGCTCGCCGTTAGCTGGTTGATATTAACCATCCATATCGATCCTGGTATTCTTCACAGCTTAGCCACCGGCTTCACTTTGTCCACAACAATGAACAGAGCATCACCCGTAGCCAGAATCGTCCCATCACCATCCTCGATCGTAGCTTTCCCAAAGAGTTTCCGCCCATCTTTCCTCTCGATCCAACTTCTACCAAGCACAATAGACGGTGTCCGGATAGGCTTCTTGTATGTGATGTTAAGGTACGCAGTCATCGTGGTCTTGTCGCTTGGTCTTGCGGCCCCTGCTGCATATCCTATCATCTCGTCGAGTAAGACACCAACGAACCCACCATGGCAGGTGTCAATGTGGCCGTTTACATGGACGCCCAGACTGACGAGGTGGAATATTTCACCGTAGGGGCGATTGATGGAAGGCGGCGAGTAGAAGTATTGCCATGCTTTAATTGTCTCGTCGGTATTCAATGTAATGCTCATGAATGTATCACCGGTATGCGGCTTAGGGATCCGTTGGATAGTATCGAACGGGCGAAGTTTGGGGTCCGAAAGGATGGCTTGGCACCATGGTATCAAGGAAAAATGGTCTGCTGTCGTTGCTGATACGGGGGCGAAGGGAAACAACGCTTTGGGGGCACTCATGGCGGGAATTGAGAATGATTCGCCATGTTAGGGGAAATGTGAGGTTATTGCTATCTCTCACGGACCTCGGCATCGATAGTAGGGAGTAGTGCCAAGTACTTAACTTAGTTTAAGTTACTTACTTTTGCATAACTGATTGACTCTGCATTAGAAAAAAGGGGGGAAGTGAATAAAGACGGAAGGATTGGAGTGATACTTCGCAGAAGTATTGGAAATGGTGTTATTCATCCTTCCCATCCTTCCTCATATCAGATGACGCCCCGGCCCCGCGCCCCCCAACTTTGGACAATGGACAATCTCAGAGTACGGGACTCGACACAGGTGGGGCCATTTCGGGTGGTGGGATCAAGGAGGGCAACGAGAGCAAAGAAGGCGAAGGGAAACAAACTATTGCCGCGGCAGCAACATGGACCCTCTGTTGAGAATCAATCAATAACTGCAAAACATAAGTTAGATGAGGGCCCGAACCACCTGCAGATAGATGTGGGCAAACGGGCAAATAGCGGAGCAGCAGCCATCCACAATAAAGGCTAGCATACCCCAAGGGGATAGGCTATTCTCCACTATCTAGCTACCCTAGACGATGAAACGAGCCTATTCATCTATTTTCGAGCTCAACGGCCCCTGTATTTTCGAGCTCAAAGGCCCCTGTAATCTATCGCGCCCATCCGAACAGCTGCGCTGCACAGACCATGATGGACGTTACCGCGTAGCTAGCAACAAGAATAAGAATGATATAGTGCAGTATCGAAACGATTTCTTCTCGCACTCAGGATTGGATGGGGTGAAGGGTGGAGTGTGAAGGGTGGAGTGTGAGGTGTGAAGTGTGCAGTGTGCAGTGTGCAGTGTGCAGTGTGCAGTGTGCAGTGTGCAGTGTGCAGTGTGCAGTGTGAAGTGTGAAGTGTGAATTCAATGTGAAGTGTGAAGTGTGAATTCAATGTGAAGTGTGCAGTGTGAATTCAGTGTGAAGTGTGCAGTGTGCATTGTGCAGTGTGAAGGGTCAAGTGTGGAGTGTGAAGTGTGCAGTGTGCATTGTGCAGTGTGAAGTGTAAAGTGGAATAACGTCTAGTCGGCAGCTCAGCTCAGCTCAGCTCAGCTTAATCAATCTGGTCTGGTCGCCGGTCCTGCCCTGGCCTGCGCCGCCCACTTTCGAACGGCCGTGCAGTAAGATCAATTCTTTCCTATCGAAACATTCTATCACTCCCTCGAAATAGCTCTAGAACTTCATTTCGAATTCTTGGTGTTTCGGTCCATCCATTGGCTGTCAGCGACACATTCGTTCATTCATTCTTGGCCATCTTGATCCAGCCACTCACTCATTCACTCGTTCTCTCACTCGCTCGCTCACTCATTGCGAATTGATTGATTCAATTCGACCGACAGCAGCCTTGACTTCGACCATAATACCCTGCCCTGCCCTACCCATTCACTCATTCTCGGAATCATCCATAATCGCTCTGCTTTCGACTGTATTTCAAGCGTCTTTGATCCCTCCGACAGAAGCATATTGATATTACCCGTCTGTTCACTTCGAATACCCATTCATTCATTCATTCATTCATTCATACACACATACATACATACATACATACAATACAACACACCCTTTTTCTCACAGTCGCGCAATTACAACACCACCTCCATCACCACCTACTACATACAGCTTACACAGCCCTCCGTCATCCTCTTACAATCCTTCCAATAATTTACGAGAACACGAGATACATATCACTTTTCAATGTGGACAAATATCTGAAATTCTCTTCATTACAAAACTCTAGAACCCCCCCCCGAATCTTTCGAGAATACCTCCATCTACCATCTGCTAAAGGCCGTGAGGGACCTTTAAAATAATCTTGCAACGCGATCCCGAAGATCTCCCTCCCCTATTAATATCACGGACCCTAGCGAAGATCATACTATTCTGGCACATAGGAAGGCATAATGTGGAAGCGTTTGAACCCTCCGAAAAATGGCGGTACGCGTCAGTCTGGTATCAGCGAGCCGGTACTTGTCGAGACGACGATCTTCGAGAAATCCTATGGGGCTGCGGGGGGGATCAATGTCGATATGGATATCCCACATTCTGGTCCGCCTCCGCCAAGACCCAAGAGAGACGATGCGCCAAAGGGATTATCCCTTCTTCCATTGTAAGTCTTATGATTTTCTTCCCGCGGGGCTGGCTGGATGTTTGTAGATTCAGGGAAATTTGGAGGGGAAGTCATGGTTGCTCAGCTTATGCTTCAGCTCCATGGCGTATCCACTAATTACTATGCTACTCTGAAAAATAAAAAAACATAAACTAATGTTACCCCAGTGGTGCAATTCCTCCTATGCATTCACGCCAGAATTCTCGTAACGACAGACCGGTATCTTCAGTATACTCACAGCCATCACCAAGTCTTTTTCATGACCAATTTCCTTACAACACATACGCGAAACCTATGGCTCCTAATACAGCAGATATTTCTCCGCCAAGTTCTCCGGAACTCGATGGGTATCGAAGGTATGTGGTGTAATCTATTTGGATACTTAGGGACTGTTTGGCTGTATAGCAGTGACGAGCCGAGAGATGCTCTGCGCTATGTGCGGTCCGGTCCATATGTTGACTTCGGTTGTTCCTACGGCGCTCATTCTTATTTCTACTTACTGTCTGCATGTGAAATTGACTTTTACCAAACAGTAATGCAAATCGATACCAAGATTATGAAGTCTCACCAATCGACGAGGTACCGGATATCTCACGTCTCGGATTTGGAAAGACCAGGGAAACTGAGAATCCCGACTCGAGATTGAAACCGCCATCGAGCAGCATTCCGGTCATGCGAAGAGAGAAAAGACGTAATCAAGTTGCTGCTGCCGCTGCAAACCTACTGGCCCGGAAAGATGGTAGCGATGGACCGAAGGGTAGGAAAACGGCCGATGTCAGATGGGATCCATATTCTGGTGAACAGACGACAAGCGAAAAGGGGAAACCGCAATCAGTCAAACCTGGAGAATTCTCTGCACCCGGATTTGCGCCAATCACCAAAATGGGTAACACGTCCATAATAAGTGCAGCTCCGAAACCTCAGATGTCGTTTAGTGAGCGCGTTCGCAAATTGAAGAACAATGTTCCGATAGAGAGGCCGGAATGGAAAGGTGCAACAGGACGCACCGCAATTGTGCCTACACCTACAGACAACTACGATATGCCACCCCTTAAAATACCACCAAGAAGCGAAAAGCGCATTACATCGCGCACCAACACCCCTGCATCATCCGTCCCAAGTGCTGCTAGTGAAACAAAATCGGCATCATCGTACTTGGATTTACCTGGAACACTCGCTGTCAATGCAGAACCATCATCGAGCGGCCTGAGCGGCCTGAGCGGCCGAAACAGCCCGCAAAACTTTAATGAACCATCTGAACTCTCTCAATCAGGTTTTGTATCTCATGACTTGCGCGATTTCGTTTCCACAGAAAACCACTATACACATACGCGGAAGGACTCCACTGATGCTATCGAGCGCAATTTTCGTGAAGCCCTCAAGAAGTCATTCCCACAAAGCGATCCCAATGAACCTTATGTGCAACCTCCCTCGCGATTCAGCATTTCCACCAAAGCGACATCCGAGGCCACACAATCTACACGGGCACCATCCCTGGACCTAACAAATCCCGAAACCATGCATCCGCCCATGCCCATCCAATCCTACACCATGACCACCCAAGGCGCCTCGGTCTTAAACCGCAAGCGTCCACGAGTCGCTGCCGATTCTCCTGGTCCTTCCAACTCCAAATCCGTTACCAGAAAAGCAGTCAATTCCTCCTCCAGTCCCATCAGCATCACCATGACATCCTCCTTCGCGCCCCCACCACGCACTTCCCCCTCCACCGACTACCCCGCATCGATACATAACACCAAATCCCTGCCCACCACCCCCGCCGAAGCGCAATCCCACGATCTGATCAGCACGCTCGAAGCCAAACTTGAAAGTCTCGCGCATCGCAGACAGAATATCGAGAGGAGTATTAAAGCGATGACGGAGCTCATGCCGGCGGATAGGATTATTATGACGGAGGAGGTGAGGAGGAAAAGAGAGGTGGAGAAGAGGCAGATTGAGGGGCTGAGAGAGGAGGAGGCGGCCATTAAGAAGGAGGAACATGAGTTGGGGTTGAAGTTATATCGTGCGAGGAGGAGGAGGGATGATGAGGCCGTGTATGAACCAACGGGGCTGTGGGTTAGGAGAGTGACTGGTTGATTGGTGGGAGGGGGCATTTGGGATATGAGGGAGTTCTTGGATTCATTTCATTAGATAGATGCGCTCAGTGAGCGCAATTTCTTTTAATTCTTGCTCAACACAGAGTATCAGGACGAGCGGGACCGTCGGATCACGTTGGGAAGACTGAACTGAAGTATATTGTCTTGTATTGTATATTGGATGTATCTACAAGAGATGGCGGGAGGGATAAAAAATATTGCCATGATGTCATTTGTTCAAATAGAAATTTTAATGATTTCTTACTACCATTTTGTGTGTGTGTGTGTGTGTGTGAGTATGTGTATGTGTATGTAAAGTATCTATTTGCAGTATAGTATGGTATGGTACGGCATGACTTATATACATAGCAAGTGAGAAGTCAAACAAAGATTGGTGTTTGAATATGAGATTCGATATCGTCATTATTGTCATTGTAATTACAATTCCAAGATCTCTCTCGAGAGAAAGAGGAGAATGGGGGCAAAGGGTATGTATGTATGTATGGATAGATGGAAACTACATAGGTTGAGGAGGGAGGAGTGTGCAGAAAGGGAAAGGAAAGGAAAAGGGGAAACTTGTGAGTTCGAGGGCTTTGCAACTTAGCTCAGATAGATAGATGGGTGTCATTGTTGTTATTGTGATTATGATTATTATTACTATTTTTGTAGGGTAACTTAGCGGAACGGAATGGAACTTGGGAGAATGGATGAATGGATGAATGAATGAATGGATATGCGAGTACGAGTAGGTAAGATGAGATGTGGTAAGCTTATGGGGAAAAATTCAAAGCTAGCCTAAGTGAGTGGGTGAGTGGGTGAGTGAGGAAGGTATGGCATGCTGGGAGTGGGTGATTTTCAAAAGAAGTAGATACAAAAGCGGAAGTAGAAAGAAGGAAGGAAGGAAGGAAGGAGGGAAGATTGTGTGTGAGGAGTGGGCGGGTAAGTAGTGAGTGGTTGGCGGAGTTCCGGATGGAGATTGGAGAGGGAAGAAATCTTGGAAAAGCGATGCTATTATATTGATTGATTCGTTGATTCCGTAACGATTGTGCATTATTTCTCTTCTTCATCTGCATCATCCAATTGCGAAAACTCCCTGCTCCAGATGCCAACTCCGCGGTGAAAAAAGCTCCTTATGCCTCTTCCCCTCTTTTCCCTTTCCTGATATTCCCCCATTTATAGCTACCCCGCAATATCTCCCCACACCATTTCTCCCCTACTCTTTCTTCCCCACTCCCTCTCCCTTCTCCCTCTCCTCCCTCTCCATCTCCTGCACACTAATCAGCCTCCCCACAACCAAATACTTCTCCTCAAACCTCTCCTCCCACCCCCTCAACGCCTCCCTCTCCTCTTCAGTCAAATCCTCCAGCGAGTCCAACTCCGCATGTAAATCCTTCGTCAACATGTCCTCATCAAAACTGCCCTTTGCCAGCCCGCGACTGGCGTCACGTCCCGCAAAATTCTCGTATGGTCCACCGGGCCCGTAGAAGTTGCGGCCGGCAGTGACGTCGAAGACGCGGCCGCGCACGGAGAGGTACACTGGGGTGTTGTTTTGTCCGGAGAAGGGGAGGAGGGTAGGGGGCGTGAAGGTGCGGAAGACAATGGGTGCGGGGGGTGGGGGGAGGGGCGTGCTGCGTTTGGGGCGGAGGGAAGTGTAGGTTAGGAGGGCAAGGAGGGAGAGAAGGAGGAGGTTGAGGGGAGTAGCGAGGGAGGCGCTGGGAGTGAATGTTAGCTAGTTGTTGTAGTGGGTGGATGGAGGGAGTTGATAGACTGGGTGGGGTTTGGACGTACACTTCTGCGCCGGCGGGTTTTTGAGCTTCTGGAGGTCGTGGGGTGGTTAGCTGGTTGATTGATTTTATATGGCTTGTATAGGAGAAGGGCGAAAAGAAATTAAGGATTGATAGAATTAGCAATGGAAAAGAAAAAAAGATAAGACGTACCAGCAGCCATTCTCTTCTCAACATAATCCATCTTATTGTATGTGGTCTTTCTCAGCTCTCACCAACTTCCAAATCTGTTGTTTCTTATATCGCGGCTATATTGTAACTGCAATCCTCAATCAATAGGAAGAAACAATGGCAGAACAGTACTGGATTTCTAATATTTCAACTGTACATCTGCGAGGTGTTTTTAATATAATATGATGTGATGTGAGAGTAAGTATAGAGCTCTGTGTCTTCTCCTCGGAAATTGCGGGGATGCCGAGAAGTCCGCGTCACGTGGGGTGAAATGGAAATGTAGTTGTGGCTGTTAGGTATGTTTCAGAATTCAATTTCGCTGAATAAACTGTTGGATAAGTATAGTAGTTGAATTCCAGCTGAGCGGTATGAGAATTGGGGGATTTTAGCTACCCTCTATACAAGAGCCATGTTTGTCCCATCACCTATTTGCTTAGCTCACACGGTGCAGGTGAATATCAACTTATCACGAAAACATCACCTTTCTCAATGGCACTTCGCAGTACTTCGATTATCATATGATGTAAACATGTTCATAATATTAAACAAGATGATGTTTCCTGATCTCGACCACCCCAGCCAGACCGTAGTGACACTCCTACTGACACATGCTAGCGAACTAACCACAGGAAAAATATCCAAGGCAGGCTATGCACCTTACAACCAGTATGCCACCCTCACCACCCCTGAACACCCCTCGAAACAAAACGCCCCAGTTAACTATACAGCCAATGTGCATAAAATGAGCATGCATGCAAGGTTATTGTCTACATTTTCCTTTTTTTTTGCTTCACCTACTCCATTATTCGTCCATTTTCTTGTTTAACTAGGCCATTTCCCCTTCTCCCCGTTCCCCTTTTCTGTCCTCACATTGTGGCCTCCTTTCCCAATACCTCCACACTATGCGTTTCTTACCAACTTCCTACTAGCCTTCTTGATAATATCGGCTGTCTTCTCAACCTGCTTCTTTGCAAGTGCCCAATCCTTTGCTTCGACTGCGTCTCTAATTGCTGGGAAATAAGCTTCGTCATAACCGGACCAGAGTTGTGGTCCAAAGAGAACATGTTTGAATTGCGTTCTATTCGGGATCTAACACGGGTTTGTTAGCATGGCTTTTCATTAATGCTACGTGGATGGTCGTGCAAATTTCTTATGCACAGCATCAATAGATGCACTTGTGTATGAAGAAGAGATGAAAGAAAAATTGAGAGGCTCAAGAAAGGGAAAGCAATACATACCCCGCCATCTTTCTCCAGATCCAGTAAATGCGTTTCGAAGTTCGCCATCCTTGTATTATGACTCTTCCTATGCGCAGCCAGCGCCGAACTTTCAAACCCACCACTTCCCAGCACCATACTGTCCCATTCAAGCTCCCATTTCTCAAACAGTTTAACATCATTCGCAAACTGTAATGCCGCTTCTCTTAGGGGTTCTGTTGACCACGGTACATCTCCTGCCAAATTTACCCCCTTGCTTTCCGCCCAATTCTCAAGGTCCATGACCCAGCTAGTTAGAGAGGATGAATAAGCTTTCATATCGAAAGGCAGGACAGCTCTATCGCAGAATTCGAGGATGAGGAGAGCCCAAACCTGAGCGAGGAGTTTGTGGTAGCGGAAGTTAGGGTCGCCTTGGCTAGCCATCCATTCGAAATTATCATAGGCTGAATGATAAGGAAACTTAGGACCTCGGAAACCAAAATCTAGAGAGGATGTACCGGCCATGTCTTGGAATGCCACATAATCACTTCCTGCTCCAAGGCCTTCGAGTTTCCCTTTCCTGTCGTCCCAAAGTTGACGGAGAGTGGCGTTTTGATAAGGATCGGAGGTGCGGTCTAGAACGCGGAGTAGAGCTTTTTTGAAAACGGGACTTCCTGCTGCATGGAATTCCTGACCCCCAACTCCAACATCGACATTCATGTAGACGAATGCATCTTTCCGCAGCTTTTCCATATTCTTCTCGACATGTTCCGTGGAGCCAATCAGATTATACTCTTCGCCATCCCATGATGCGAATTCGATCGTTCGCTGAGGGCGCCAGCCACGTGAAACCAGATCTCCAAAGATGTGCATGACTTCAAGGAAGACTGCAGTTCCGGATCCTGGATCCGTGGCACCAAAAACCCACGCATCACGATGATTACCCACAATAACTGACTTTTCCTTTTGCTCCATGCCGGTTATCTTGCCTACAACGTTATAAATGGGCTGCTTTTCATCTTCATTCTGGTCATTGAGAAGATGTACTTTCGGCGATGATAAATTGCCAGACCAGTATTTGACATCGGGCACTTTGCCTATCCAGGTGTCAGGGCATTCGTCACCAAAGCCTTGGATTGACTGTAAGAGCTTTTGCGCATCTCCCCATGAGATTGGAATACTAGGAATTTTGACGAGACCCGGATTGTCTTCTACCGGGATGCGCTTAGCCCCTTCTGTGCTTGCCCATCCCGGGGTGAGAACATCACCGACGACCCAGCTCATGAGACTTACTGAACCTCTTTGTACTCCGTCTTTCGGCATGAATCGACCGTTGGGCGCAGTGTCGCCGAGAGCAAAACCGTCATCCGCCGGATCACTATACATGATTACGCCTTTGAAGCCCCATGGCTCCGCAGCCTTGACTTTCAGAGCTCTATCACCTTGTGTTCCGTAGTACCTGACCAATGCAATCGCGCCTCTCGTATCAATGCCACTATCGTATAAGCTTTTGTAATCCTCTCGCGACCCGTAATTGCAGTAAATCAACGGACCAGTAACATCCCCCGATTTCGAATGTCCATGGAAAACCATTGTTTGTTGTCTCGGTGGGTTCGAATATAGCTGAGGTTCTTCGATTTGTGCCGCCCATATGGGATTTCCGTCTTCCCCGAGCAATTCGACTTTCCTTCCTCCCTCCTTAGGCCAATTGAGATAGACCCTATATTCATCCATCTTGACGTCTTCCAACCCATTCTTCTGCATGAGCTCCTGCACAATCTCAGCCAAGATAAAATCACCTGCAGTCCCCGCCAAATGATCCGTATTCGTGATCCTATTCAACCATCTCACTATCCTCTCTTCCGACACCGATTCCTGTACAAATATTCGCACACTTTCAGCTGGGAACATCTGTCCTCCTAATCGATTCGCCGCATTCGAAAAGATGTCGCTGACGAATAATATATAAACCACAGCCATTACCAGAAACACCGCGAATATCCTGCCGATAATTATACAGAAATTCGCATCGATAGTTGGCCACCCTATGCGCCAATGGCTCGGCAGCCGCGACGACAGTGACTGCGAAAGACTCGATATACGTTTTCCCCACGTTGACTGTGATGTTTCCGGCTCCTCCAGCTCCATCTGTTCTATTTCCCTCCGCACTTCGTCATCTTCTTCACTTTCCCTCTCGCCATGTTGATTTAAGAAGGTATCTCGTTCTAAACTATTTCGATTGGATGAACTTTCTTCAGTAGGAGGAGGATGATAACCGGCTCGTCGGGTAGGTACTGGTAAGCGTGGACCCAGATAATGGCCGAGAAGTCCTTCTCGTTCTGCAGGATGGGATTGTTCGTTCGAGGAATCGGTGCGGGGTGTTATGGGGGTGGATCCGCGAGACGATTCGCCGATGGCTTCTTCGTAGGTGGGAATAGGTAATGCTTCATACCTGTGCTTTTCGTCGGGCATTGTGGTGATTATTCTAATTAGTTGAGGGGGTGGTGGAAGGGCGGGCGACTTTGCTGCTTCTGTGCGGATGATGCTTGTCAAGAACAATGCAGGAGACTCGCAGACCTCGAGAGATTGCTCGTTGAGCGGGTGTAAAGATAGATCGAATCGATATAATTTGATTTCTT
Source organism: Clarireedia aff. paspali H2 (assembly GCA_026770245.1). Classification (NCBI taxonomy): domain Eukaryota; kingdom Fungi; phylum Ascomycota; class Leotiomycetes; order Helotiales; family Rutstroemiaceae; genus Clarireedia; species Clarireedia aff. paspali H2. The sequence continues at coordinate 20,713 of JAJCXA010000180.1, forward strand.
TCAGTATCAGTTCAATGGAGTTTCAGACCAGCTGTTATTCCCGCCCACATCATCACTCTAGTTTTACTTCGAATGATTGTCGATGTGGTCTTTTCGTAGCTTAATTTCTTGGAAGGTCGAAGTCAACGAGTACGAGGTCCTGCGACATCACGGACTCGAATTCGCGTCTGGGCCAACGCTCGGCAAAATTTCCCGACGATTACGAGTAAAGGGATCGTAGTGCATTGCCTCTTATGAAACACCCTTTTTCGACTCTAGTAAGCTGGTGAATCAACGTAAATGTAAAAACAGCTGTAGTGAATCAGAGCCTTGTATACGCTACAATCTACTGTATTCATTCATGAAGTCTGCATCTGCGTATTTTGAATTTTAGGCTTTGTGATTATCACCCCCTGATACATAGCTCATTGCCATGTCTCCTCATTAAATCAGCTCATTGCTTCGTAGTAGGAGCCATTCTTCAATCTAAGTACATTCGCTGCATTATTTTTTGGAATCTCTGTAGAAAGTGCATGCTGCTTGCTGAAACATCCGCGCACTCAGCGTCCTCTCGAAGCAGAACCCCGAACCATGAAACACATAAATTTACATCGAAATAGGATTCATCCTATGCACTAAGAAGGAATCTAGAGTAAAAGTACCACAAAGTGGTTCATCTAGGGTGCCGCAGCTGTGACAACACCTTCCAACTCCCGATTAGCGATATTCTCAAGAGTGCGCTGGAAATGTCGCCTTGGCATGTCAATCGTTGCTGAGTCTTGGTTGCCTTGAAGGTTAGAATGGATTAATTCAATGAGGCCGTTGAGATATTTGGTTGTGACCTGTAGATTATGTTAGCTGCTAACCTGTAAATAGTGGTGAATTTTGACTGACAGCTTCATTCTTTTCCTCAAAATAGTACACATAGCGATTGAGAATTTCCACAAAGAGTTCTACGGAAACAGCAGTGTCCATGCACGCATCAGCAACTCTTAGGGCACGTTGGAGACATTCGAGAACACGCTTGCCATCGCGGTAGAGCTGCAATTGGTTAGTCATATGCTTCCGGGCAACTTTGATGAGAAAACTCACATTAATCTCTTCTTTACTTTTCTCTGTTTCGCCGCGGGCTGCTATTGGCACTGCCCACCAGAGATGACTTGCCAAGTAAACAGCACGGCATTGGTCAGGCTTCTTCAGTAGCTTACTCCCGTGAAGGGCGCATTTTGTGATGAGAGTATCGTAATTTTCCTTACTGAAGTTTCGGGTCTCATGCAGAGCAGCAGCAATGACACAAACCGCTTGAAATTGTGCCCTAGAATCACTGATAGCTTCTTCGTAGATGGTGAAAGCTTGCGCAAAGAATTCATAGCTGACCTCTTCGAAACTTGTTTGATCTGCAATCTGTCCACAAGCTACAAAAAGTCGGAGGCAAAGTTCCGCCGAAGTAGATACTCGTGTATACATAGTGGAAAGTGATGAGTGCATGAACTTGAAGAGCGCAGAGATTTGTGATTCCCAATTGTCCTCGTAATGTTCCCTAGCTTTGAATCGTCTTGCAAGTTTCATTGCAGAGGTTATGAGCGCGGGTGTAGTGAACTTCACCCGTTCGTTGCCTTCCGAATAAGCTGCCTTTGTGGTTTGCAACAATTTAAATTGAGTGTCGTTATCATCGTTATGGATGAGGTGGATAATCCTCGCCAGCCAGCCTTGCTCTTCTATCGTCTCATCCGTCTCAACGGCTTTACGCTGCACACCAGGATAGTTAGCAGGGCTCTGAGATCCCTCTTTAATAAGAACTTTAAGGACTTCTAGGACGCCCTCAAGAGCTGACACGGTCGTAATTTTTGTGAGATTTTGCTGTAATGTACGTGCAAGCTCGCCGGCAACAGCTCGTCTTGTCGGATAGGTCTGCAGCTGCAACAAAGGAATGTAGGTTGGGAGAGATAAGGCTGTGAAAATGGAAGCATATGAGGTAATGGGTATTTGGAGCAGGTTCAAGATGTTCCTCTGTGCTTCAGGTGAATGCAACTCTGGAGTATTAGCATAAGCTTTGATACGCTCTGCTGCGTACGCAAGTACTTGGTCAACATAGTCAAGACGATCCGGGTGTACCTTCAGTGCTAAATTGACCAAAGATACCAGCAAAGCTAAAGTGTCTTGAACAGATAGACGCTGAGAGGCAACCAAATTCATGACTTGCTCGAAAAATATCTCGTATAACTTGATGTTTTCGGGGATAGCATTTGACTTGTCATTGGTACCATCATTACCAACAGTCGTTTCAGATTCTGCTAATGATTCAACCTCTGTTGGTGCTTTGCTGAGTGCGTCGTCATCTTTCTCTGGTGCTTTTGTGCTCTCGTTATTGATCTCTGTCGATGAAGAATGGCCGTTAGACTCCGCTTTCGGCTGCGCAGGCAGTTTTGATTCGGCGTTTTTGCTTTCCTTACTCAACCTACTGTTTTCAAGTAGTTTCCTAACTGCTTCCTCTTCCAATTTGCTGCGATCGACAACTGCGTTAGAGTCAGTCTCTCGCGCAGCATATTCCGAAAGCCTATCCATCATTGCTATCACGATGACCTTCATGTTGACTTGTGGATTCAACCTCGAAACAGCCCCTAAGAATTGGTCCAGGGTATGAAGATGGTATTCGTCGGGGAAGACCTGGGTTATGACTTCCAGTAAATATTCTTGCGCCAAAACATCGCGGCATTGAACAACTTGCTCCAGCAGTGGTTGGAGAATAGTGTTTTTGTAAACATCGAGGTCTACCAACTGACTCAGCCGTACGAGGTTACTTCCAACCAGTAACTGCAGCTCTTTCCGCTCCTGTGTCCTCATTTCCCTTTCTCTTGAATGTCCTTGATGCTGTAGTCGAACCCATAGCTTATTCATTTCCACGAAGTTTGTCAAGACGAAACTTATCGAGTCGGTCAGATTCCCCTCCGGTCCGTCTCCATCGGTTTGAGGTAGATGTTCTCGAGCTTGTCCAGAAAGGTAGTATCGCAAGAATAAGCCGCGTATTGGGTGTTGAACCCCGCGACTCATCTCCATCATATCTTTCATAATTTCCTTAACAGGCGCCTCTGGTACGCTCATATACACTGTTCCAACGGTAATCATCAGGTATAATCGAGGTACAATGTTGCCTGCATACTGGACAAGCTCGTAGAGGTCGGCGAGGTGATGAGTGGGATGAGAATCTTTGAGGTGGGATGATAGGTGTCGCAACGCATCAAACACAGCCATATATAGCTCATAGTACTGCTTCGGTCCAAGGCTGCTTGTGCGAAGCTCGGAGACAAGCGTCGAACTGCAGTAAGGACTTAAATCAGCACAAACCCATTTACCGGGCGCATACAGCTTTGGTGGTGCGCATAAGGTAGATCGATGATAAGGAATGCCGTCCAGGATACATACCTGCATTTCAGAGCATCCATAAGCTTTCCAGGGCTTTCTAAACACCTCCTCATGAGCTGTGTCTGCTGTCGCACAACATTCAGAGCATCTTCGAGCAGTCTTGCTTGGTCCTCCACGACTTGGGGTGGAGTAGCCATTGTGGCAGGTTTGCGGGTGCGACTGCCTGCCCAGTGGTGGATATTCAGGGCTGAAGCAAGGGAGAAGTTAAGGGATTTGAGGGTATTATCGTGCAATTCGAGGCTCGTTGATCATAGAAATTGGATGATTCGCAAGTAGTTTTGGGGAAGGAACGCTAAGCCTCCTCAGCATGTTGACTGGGATCAGTAACAGTACAGGTCTGGTGGGTAAAGCGGTAATGAAGTTAATCCGTGCCGATTTCTGAAAGGATTCATTCTGATATCATCAGGCGTAAACAGCATTCGAAAGCAAAGTACAAGTGGTTAATTTGACTTGATTTATATTTTTTGTATTCTCTGTTAATTCTTTCATTTATGAGTCTCTACTACTCGTACATCATTAGTGTATCCCTTCTTCTTCCATTAATCATGCCCAAGTAAACAAGACTTCCAGCACTTGGAGTCTCATCTTTATGCCAGCGACAAGAACGCCCGTCGAAATACGCCCCATTATTCTACAAAGAAATAAATCCATATGGCTGAGCTTCAGCAGCAAACTTCTGATCCACGCCCCCCCCCTTTCCCTCGGATTTGAGTTCGATCCGGACTCGAGTGGCACTGCATTGATCAATCAATCTCCCGTCGTAGCACTCTATTGTGTACCATGTCTACTCAACAAGTAGATTCAACCAGACTACATACTTAAAAGCTCCTTATTATCGTCTTGTAACTGTGGAGTTCCATGAAGGGTAGGTTGTGTGCCACTGTCCATTGTCATAAGAAGTACTCGTCGAAGCTGGTGATGATGTAGGCACACCGAGCGAAGTCGTCACATAAGATGTGTACCATGGCTCATCGTTGCTAAAGGTACTAGTCGTCACGGTTGGCAAAGCCGATGAGACATCTACCGTACTCGTCATTGATGGGATTGGGTCTGATGAGCTGGCTGCTGACGAGCTTGTCTCGATTGGGGCTGTAAAGGATGTTGAAGCCTCCGAGGTAGTAGTTGATGATTCGGCGGTAGTAGTCGAGGCATTGGTGACAGTTGTAGGTACAACGACCGGTGTGGTAATACTGGCCGATGGTGCTGTGGAAGTAGAGACTGAAGCCGAAGACTCCACTGTCGAGTCAGACGACGATTCAGTGCTACTCAAGGAAGATGTCGTTGATGCGGAACTTGTTATAACGGGCGAAGTCGAGGAACTAGTCGAAGCAGGAGTCGAAGTCGGAGTCGGAGTCGGAGTCGCTGTTGAAGTTTTGACTATGGTTACAGGGACGGTTACATCGACTACCGAATAGCTGATGATCGTCGTGGGACTCGACGAAGGGGTGATGGTGATTACGATGGTCTCCGTTTTATCGGACCCCTTCACGGTTTGTGTTGAGACTACATAGTTTGTTGATGCGGGAAGAGTAGTCTTGTCTGTTTCGATGATGGTTTTCGTTATTGGCTTCTCTGTTTGTGTCACCGTCTTGACAACAGCATTCCCACTTGTGGATTTTGCGGATCCCCCATCGACATCAACAACAGAGTAGGTAGCTCTCCTAACATTCACCACATCTCGAGGAGAAAACGGGAGTCCCGATGATAAGAAAAAGAATGACGACCAAGCAAACAGCGCAGAAGTTGAAGTATTGGGACGCATGATTGGATCAATTCTCACGCGCGTAGTAGAGGACTTGATAACTTTTATTAGGTCTGTGTAAGAAGAAAACCTACTGGGGGATAAATGCGATTCATCATATAATAACTACATGATATGATTGATGTTTGGAGGGGCTGGGAAATTTTCGAGCACGCGTTGAAGAAGGCTGGGATTTCTGCGTTTCTCGCGATATTGAAGAGGCTGGGGAGCAAGTCTAAATGCCAAAAACCAACAAATAATCCTAGGTTTTTTTTTAATATAGAAGGACCTTCATTCCGAGATATGGGATGATACTTGTTGATTCCAACGTCCAGCAATTAATAGCGGAGAACTTCCAATATATAACATTCATGGTGAGAGTCGATGTTGGTCGCCGCATTGCATGGAAGCAGCGACCATAACCGAGATATTGATAACGGGCTAATGACACCATCTAACGAGCCTCGGGCCAATCTATCGATGTTCGAAGGCAATCGCTCACACAGAAGTCAGCCATATGACTGTGAGGTTCCGCACGAGTTGATCACGGCTTATATCCAGTGCGGGTGATTTGCGAGACTGCAATCCAGATGTTGACACTTTGCTGCATTCTCGGCTCATTATTGTTACTAGGGAAACTACTTGGGAAACTACAGCCTACTTCGTATACAGTAGCTGCAGGGAAGAAAGAAGTCTAGAATTCCAGACGCTTCTAGTCCATCGTTGGTTTTCATGTTTCATGCCATACAAGTTTGAGTTTCTGTAAGTTACGGGAAAAAACGCACCTTTGACTCCTTCAGGGGCTGGGCCGCTGATGATACAAACACATGAATTCGCTTCATGTGTGTACATCAAGCTACCGCTGCACCTAATCATAGCTACAGAGGCCGTCTAAGACTCGACAACGATGATACCCTTATCGCATTCGCGCCTTTTCAGTACGAAGGACCGCATTTTGATTCAGACTAGCACCATGATTCAGTTCCTCTCCGAACCTCGGAAGCACCAAACATGCCATTGTTCATGAAACGCCGTGCACCTCGATGGATAACCCCAGTACGACGCGATATCCACTCCGGATCAAATTTCCTACTGCCTCCAGAACATCAGAACAGCTCTATCTCGGCGTAGAAAGAGAACTACTGATTCTCTAGAGATTGATCCTATCCTCCCTGGTGACCAAGATTCCCTCAAAGGCTATTCCCCAACGATGACAGACACAGAATCTCCTGTCCCCTTCATGCGCATTCCATGCGAGATCAGGCTTGTGATCTATCAGAATCTATTCGACGACAAAGGGAACAAGGTTTTCGAGATTCGCAATGTACACCCAGAGGCATATGCGGCGCGATCAAATCAACACAATAGATCATTCTACTGCATAGACCATTCATTCATGCGACAACGAACCAAGACGACATATAAATTGTGCACCGATGTCGAAATCCATACCTCAATAATGAGCGTCAATCGCAAAATCTACGAGGAAACCACACATTTGCTCTATGGGAATCGCACATTTAGCTTTTATCAGGATATCGAGGCTATAATACCTTTCTTTTCAGATCTTACACCTCTCACGCGACCTCTTGTAAAAGAGATATCTCTATACAAACGAGGCTTTGTTTTCTGCCGAGAGTCGAACCGGTGTGAATGGAGCAATATCTGCGAGTTCCTGAGAGACAAAATGCAGCTGAGGAGTCTGAAATTGATACTGGAAGGTGGTCGTCCTAGACTCGGTTGGGACAACTCAGCGCAGTACACGTTGGCAGATTTTATAACCTTGTCTCGAGTTGCATATGAGCCATTGGAATGGGCATTACAACTACTGGAAATCAAGGGGATTGAAACATTAGATATCAGTTCAGAGATACACTCAATACCTCCACCAAGTCATTCTGCAGCAATGGCTTTCTTTGGTGCCTTCTCTGCGTCGATCGAGACTGGATTTGCAGAATTCTTGCGGCGTGAGATGATCCTTTCGTGATCAAGATACCCTGGGATTGGGAGTTCAGGTTGCGGTGTAAGCATTATACGAGGATATCATAGTCTCACCGTCAGTTGTCTGATTGCAATGTCATTCATACGTGCAATGTCAGATTCAGCCGCATGTGGCGATGACCATTCGGATTTCACTGGTTTCCCTTCCGCTGCTCAGATTGTGATTAACAAAATGCTTATTCGCCCTCTCGCGTGATACTTGAAAGCAGTGATTACAGTCTGTCTTACGACTGCATCTTCTTTGATCTGGGTTGAGCGGGCCCACGTAAATATAGATATAGATGAGGGACCTCCAAATATCTGCTACTTATCCCTCGCCTTAAAGTAGATTGTCATGTGCAATGTGTTCGGCTTCTTTATGACCAGTCCATTCCATCGATATACATACCGCATACCGAAAGAATACATATCAAGCCAAAAACGTCTGCCTCTCACGCAGCAAACGTCTCTGAAAGCGCCTTTTCGATCGTGCTGAGCATCGAGTCGATCGTGTTGATCATCGAGTCGATCATAAGCAAGTCTCGACCACATTCGTAGACAGGAGAAATCTCCAGCCAAAGCACTATTCATCTCGACCAGATCTCAGATTTATCAACACCAACTCCTTCCAGAAACAGGCGTATTAGACGCACGTTTTACGTCCCATTGCAATTGCGTAGCCAACTGCACCTAGCTTGTGGGAAATTCCCATCCAAAGATCCGGAGCATTTAACCACACACCCTTTCGAGGAACAATCTAACTCACTGACCTCATCGCTCCCAATCCGCTTTTTCCGACCCCTGTCAACCCTTACTCGCTTTGTGCCTTGGAACCAGTAAGAAAGGGAAAAGGAGAAAAGGGTCACAATCATGTCACACCAATGCACCCGCATCCACTATTGCCCCACGCCAGATGGACCTCCGGAGTCGCCCAATCTGTCGGTAAATGTTTTCTATGCCCAGATAGCCTCTAATATAAACCGCTGCCGAAGTAACTGCCAGAGGATTGAAGTCGACATTCTATATCCCGCGTCTTCCTTTGCTGTTGAAAAAAAAACAGAGATCCAGCACGAGAAAGAGAAAGACAAATATTGCTCAGGTGATATAGGACCTGGAGAAGAACACTCAAACCCGGACGTTATGGAGATGTCAGCACTAAACTATATCGGGATCCAATCTCCTGATCAATTTGCATCTCCCATGGCTCACAACCAATCACACCAATCCTCTCCCTTTCCATTCCTCTCCCTCCCGCTCGAGCTCCGCCTAAAGATTTACGGTCTCCTCCTCCCCGCCCGCCACCACAAAATCACCACCCAACTCCCTCACAACGGCTACTATTACACTGCGAGCAGCATCCCGGCGCACGTCGCGCAATCCTTCTACCCGGTATCGCCCGCCAAGCCCAACAAACTCACCACCTACAAAATCCTCTCCGCGAACTCGCATCCGAATTTCCCACAGTCGAGCATCCACACAGCGATCTTGTCCGTGTGCAAGCAGGTGAATGTAGAGGCCGAACGGGTTCTCTATGGCAACTGCAAGAATGTCTGGGACTTCGGCATGAGTGTTGAGGCGGTGCGGTGGTTTTTTAGCGATCGCAGCCCCCGCGCGAGAGCGTGTGTGAAGAACTTGAAGATTGCAAGGGATGTTTCGTCGGGAGCGGAGATGGTGAAGGGAAAGAAAGATGAGGTTTGGGAGGAGCTTTGCACATTTGTGGGGAGGGAGATGCCAAGTTTAAAGTCGGTGGACTTGACGGTTTGGGGGAAGGGGGAGGTAGCGCCGGGCCCGATTGTTGTGAATGAGGCGACGGACGAGGAAGAGGGGGAGGAGGTTGATAAGGAGAAGCTGGAGGAGAAGTTGAAGCTGGAGAAGCAGGCAAGGGAATGGGAATACATTATGAAGTTGGTTGGGCACGAGAGCTTAAAGAGTGCGAAGATCACATGGTGGGGGTTTGCGCCAGGCGTGGAATCATTTTTGGCGAGGTGGATGCTGGATAGTTGCCATATGAAGGAACAGGTGCTTCAGAATGGGGAGGCGGTGGAAGGGATCATGGTTTTGAGTTTGGATAAGGAACGCTCGAGGGCTTGAGCGTGGTAGGAGAGCGTGTATGATTTGGCAAAGGGACAACCAAAGGAAAGGAGCAAATGGGATAGGCGTTTTGGTGCATAGGGCCAAGGTGGCATGGGAAAAAAATGATAGCATTGTATTATATATTAAAGCTTGATACCACAATGTAGAAAGAGCAATATTATGACTTGGCAAAGCACGCTGCGGCAGGAAGGTGAATTATCGTGGACTGGCAGCCGGATACTAGGAAGTGAAAACGAGCCCTATCCCCTTAACTGCCATGCGCGACTTCTCCTTATTTTTGGATGATATCAGTGAATAGATCTTTGTTGTTACGAAACAATTAGGTAAGCCATAAGATGAGCCAAAGATCTAGAATTACTAGATCAAAATCAGTAACTTTATAAACCATATACTTAGACGACGAAGCTCTGTGTCGTCGCTGGTCATGCTTCAGGGTTCCAGACTTCAGTTAAAATGTAGCAGATGGCAATAATTCATTACTAGACTTAAGGGGAATCACGTGTGCATTTGGATGATACAATGGAAGAGTTCGAGCTATCTGATCCTGAGAGGAACTGACAGGCTGGCCGCTTCAGCTATCCTCTGCCATGATGCTCAACATTTTCTGTAATGCCATTGCTACGTGGACACAAATCCTAAATTCGGGTCCGACGGAAAACGAATTGCCAAAGGAAGGATGAACACACCCGTCGACTTGTTATGACGATTGCTTTCCCCTCTACAAGCTAGGGAGCTTATGCGGACGACTCCCAAAACGCGTAGCTATTCAGTCGGAATCATTTTGGAGATCGCTGCATCGAAGTGAGCTTCGTCTAAGTATATGCCCGGCGGAAACTAATTGCCAAAGGAAGGATGAGCACACGCATCGACTTGTTATGACGACGGCTTGGTATTCTCCAAGCTAGGACTCCTATGCGGATGACTCCTAAAACGCGTAGCTATTCATTCAGTCGAGATCATTTTGGAGATCGCTACACTGAAGAACGATCAGGGCGCGCAAGGAGCGCTTCTACCGGAACCACTTGTGTCGTCATTCAGCTGAGGCGCATTGAAGGCTGTCAGATCCTCCCCGCACTTACTCAAAGGAGTTCCGGTGTAAAATTGGCTTGACAACTGCTTCGAATATCCTCCCTCGATCCTCCCTTGGTCCTCCCTTGGCAACAATGTCGCGAATCTGTCAAGCTCTGCTCGGTCGAGATGCTGCTGGTGCGAGAATAAATAAGTGTAGTGCCCGTAGTAAAGCCTCAAATTTACCAGCCAATAGAATAGGAGAAAAGACATTCGATCTGTCGAATGATTGGTTGCTATAGAAACAGATACTAGACGGCGGCCACACTTATTTATCCCGACCACCAAGTATAGCTACGTACAGAAGTCACCCTCGCGTCCTTACGTTGTGCCGTTCTTGCCGTCGACCCGACCTTTAGGCAGAACGTCATCCATCGGCCCAAGGTGGATCCCACGGTGCGAAGTTCGGGAAGTACAGTAGTAAGTAGTAGCGCGGAATGTTACCAAACACTGCCCCTCGCGTTGTCGCAAAACGTTGGGAGCGCAGGTTTAGGTTACTGGATCGCAGAAAACGATCATCGATGGACTTTTGGTACGAAGTACGAAGAATGAGGAGCCGCGTGGATTCTTGGAGAGAATGGCAGAATCTCAAAAGCATCGCCTCCAGGCTGATTCATAGGATATCATGTAGGCAAATTTCAAGCCTCGTCATTGACTGCGCCTCGTCCTCAAGGCCAAAGTAAGGTTTCCTGTGTGTGAATGACGACCCCTCACTGCCACGCTGAGAGACCACCGGGCTGCTTTCCTAGGAAATCTTCTCTTAGCGATAACTAACATAAGCTGGGAAACTTGAACAACTTCCCCTCTATCATCCCCTCCATCATCCACACATCACTCGTTGAATACCCCCCATTCAGTATTTCAGCGCAAGGTCGATATACAGAAACAGAAGAACAGAAGCCAATAAATACGCTACACTGAGCACAGTAATGTCATTCCAGACTTACCCGCCGTACGGCGGACCAGGACGTCAGTTATTCAGATCCTCTTCTTTGCGATAAGTTCTAACTCTAGCAGTCGCCCCGCAACCCAACTTCTCATCTCGTCCGAGTCGTAAGTTAAAGTCGCCTCCTGCAACGGTAGTGCGACATGAGCACCTTACTGATTGTCAAGCAGATTCACCTCAACCATATCAACAATATCCCCCGCCTCGATCATCCCACAGCCCATATCCTCCACCCCAACAGCCGTACGGAGCTCCTCCTCAGCAGCAGCCATATCCACCACAACAACCGTACGGATATCCTCAACAACCATACGGCGCCCCCAGTGGAGGAGCGCCAGCGCCATACCAACAATCGCCATACCCTTCACAACAACCAAATGCATATCCTCAGCCTTACGGTGCACCCGGCGGAGGAATGCCAGCGCCTTACCAGCAGCCATACCCCCCGCAACAACCAAATGCCTATCCTCAACCACCAGCGCCATATGGTGCTCCTATGAATTACGGCCAGCCTACCCCTCCGTCGCCCGGTTATGAGCTATTGCCACAGCTACCATCGATACCTTACAATGCCGACCTTGATGCAAGAGCTTTGCGAAAAGCCATGAAGGGTTTCGGAACTGATGAGAAAACTCTCATAGACGTACTCCACAACAAGGGCCCATTACAAATTGAAATTTTGCGCGAAACGTTCTTCAACATGTTTAAGAGGAGGTTGTTAGCCGATGTGGAAAGCGAGACAAGCTCATGGTTCAGAGAAGGCCTCGCTGCGATTATTCGCGGACCGCTTCTGCAAGATTGCCACTTACTTTACAATGCAATGGACGGGCTTGGAACGAAAGAGTCACTATTGAATGAAGTTTTACTTGGGAGGTCGAATGCGGACATCAGAGCCATCAAGACAACATATGAGAAACGATACCGGAGAAGACTAATAGATGACATCAAGGGCGACTTGAGCGCCGATACCGAAAGACACTTTCTGATGGTATTGGAGGCCAATAGAAACGAGGACAGTGCACCGGTTATTCCACAAGAGGTCGATAGAGATGTTGCAACTCTTTGGGGCGCAACGGAAGCCATTCGCGGCAAGGACCGGCTCACAGTTTGTGAGATCTTCACCAAAAGGAGTGACAATCAGCTCCGAGCTATTGCGCACACTTACCAGCAGAAGCACGGAAAGCCATTAGAGTGGGTCATCAAGAAGGTACGTTCATGCTCCCCACGACGGAGAGCCTTTTACTGATGTTCAAACAGGAATTTAGGGGTCATATGGAAGACGCACTTCTATATCAACTTAGAACTGCTATGGATAAAGCAATGCGCGATGCTAATCTTCTTGAAGCCTCCATGAAAGGATTTGGAACGAAAGACCATCTTCTTGTCGCACGTGTGGTGAAAATCCACTGGGATCCAAGACATATGGGACAGGTCAAGGGAGCATATCAACACGCTTTTGGCAGGAGTTTATCCTCCCGGATCTCTTCCGATACCAGTGGTGATTACGAGAGATTGATGGTCAAGTGTGTCGAATTCAGCGATTATGTACAGCCTGGTATATCTTGGTTCTAATCGATGAGTATCAAGGATTGCTATCGTGGGAGTCATGACTAATGATTTGGAATTTGGGCGTTTATGAGTTTGGGATTTGGATCAGGGACAATGGATGATACCAGGGTCATGGCTTTTAGAAGGGTTGGTGAGCAATCGCCATTGAGGAAGAAATTCGCCGAGCCTGGATCTGGGTTGGTTTTTTAATTGAAAGTCAATTTTTAGAAGATTATCTCTGAGATAATCTTAAATCCATCGCTTGTGTATTTTCTAAGTGTTGACAAACAGGTTTCTTGGCATGTTGGTTGGAATTCGCCACTTGCACTCCCTTTTTGTTTCCCACTCGGGAAAGCCAACATCGCCACTGCTGAATTCTAACTTGGCGACTTCACTACATCCTTCGTAAATTAACTTCAACACTGGATTAAACTTCTCGAATAATGTTTGTAAAGGATCTGAAGAAGCGCTACCCCGCATCCGCATAAAGCCTCACTCGCCGTTTTCAACATGAATTTAAAGGAGCCGTCGCACGGTAACACCGTGTGTAAAAATATACATATACACAGCAGAGGCATTGGACCAAATCCTAAGAACCTGTACGATCTGGTCGGGTCTGGTTTTTTCGTCTGGTCTGGCGTTGGCCGACTTCAACGAGGCCCGGCGCTTGATCTGCACTTCGGTGTAAGTAACTGTCATCTAGGAGACTAATTTACAGTTCTGACACGCAGCAGTTCTGCAAGATTACTAATTCGGAGAATATATTTTCTTACTGATGATCTGAATACTGATCATATGCATTGCAGAGAGATTTTCAGGATTCAGATGAACAGGCGCTCTCATAGCTTCGGTTTTCAGTCGCTTCGATGTCTCGTAGTTGGGCATTTCATTGTCGTATAGGTGTTAGAATCAACAACAGCAACACGCGTTGTAAGATCTTACATGGTTCAATCGAAGCCCTCCAAAGCGAAGCTAATAAGTTATGGAGAACTTTTGTTTCATTATTTGTGGCCCGCGGTACACGATTTTTAATCGCCCAATTGGGACGATAGAAACGAAGGATTTGATTACTTTGTAACAATACACCGCCTGACCACAGTAACGCTTTCTGTCCATCCGCGTACGAGGTAGAACATACGAAGTAGAACACACGAAGTAGAACATGCGAAAGTACACAGTTCTACCTACCCCCGTTAACAGAGTGGACAGATAACCTTGGACAGCACAGCCAGGACAATCGATGCGACCTACTTTGTTGGGCCCCTTTCTTCTAAGCTCGGGGATATCGTCAACCGGGTTTCATAGAGCATAGATGCTGCCTCGACTATTTTTATCACTTTGCTGCATCCATCGCATTAATACAGTAAAGCAGCAATAATAGCCACTTAACCATAATACCCTCCTCAATCTGACTCAATTAACTCTGTGTTCCACACTAGATTACTTCTTTGTGCTCTCATTCGTTCATCCTCCAACACTTGTATTTGGGATAAGAGAACTGAGTTAAGCGCTAAGTTCAAATCAATATTAATATAGTATAATTAAGCAGAAGTGCATTCCTAGAAACGCGCTAGCAGGTTTTAGTTTAGAGTTTTTATTATACTATTAATTGATTAATGATTCAATAATAACCCTCGATTTCCTTTTTTTTCCACTGTTCTTTTCTATTCTGTCAACTATCTTTTCACGACCGTCAGACACGAAAGAATTCTGCTATCGAAAGAGGATCTTGTCTGTGAGTGTTTTCTGAGGCCTTCGAGTTGATTGTTTATGTCGGGCTTGCAAAAATTATATCGCGATCAAGCAAGTCGCAGAAATGCCTGCCGGATGAATGCCAATGAGCCTGGATGAATGCTAATGAGCCTTAATGAGTAGATTACGTCGCGGAGCGCCAGAATTCGCATAGTTTTCTGACAGATTCCCATTCTTCGATCATCCAAAGTCCTTCAAAAAAAAAAATTCCCTTTCATCCATACTCGCGCAACACATAGGCGTTTTTAACAGATTAGGATTAAAGAACAAACCTTCTCACATGACATAAAGTCACATGCTTCTGTAACACTTTCGGAACAGACTTTAGCACTGCTGCTTGAGAGCTTTTTAGAGAGGATTACGGGTACAGTGGTCCAAACCTATATATTTAAAACTGTAGTTTGGGGTTGGTAAGTCTTGATAGTCAAGTCTACACCCGAATTTGGAGCCAGCGATGTCATTGGGACCGACTGAGCGAGAAGAGTCTAAGGCGGCAGACGCGGCAGACACAATTAGGGTAGAGGTTGCTGGTCATCCGAGCACATCAAAGTCTACTGTAGTAGATGGAGATCAGGAGAGGATGGAGGTCATATCGAACGATGACAGGACAAGTCACCGTTCTATGGACGCTGGCGAACAAACCGACTCTGTGTTCACACACGAATCAAACCCGACATCCGCTAGCTCAACCGAGCAATTCGAGGTCGTCATGGGAGATGTGACCGACCGCGCTGTAGATGGCAATACCCCAAGGCACGGTTCCAAAACCGCAGTTGAGCTTCGACCACATCCTCAGGCGTTGGCCTCAAACGTTCAATACCAGATGAACCACAAGGATAACAAATTGCTAGAAGGATCGTCCAACCCACGGAAACGGAAAAGTTCGCAATCTATGCATAGCATTCATGACTATGAATCTGTAAAAGAGTCCACGTCCCTCGGATCGCACAGGGCTTCCCATCATGGAGAGCTCTCTACTCCAGGTCATGTTTCCGCCCCGTCTCACACTTCTGAGGGAAGCACCGAAGCTCGACATGTGGAACCTAGTGCACTCAGTTCGGAAAAAATTGAAGAGGAAAGAGCACGATTGAAGGCGGTATTGGTGCAAACGTCTCCTGAAGTGGCACAGATGGTTTTGCGTGAGCAATGGAGGAATTTTCTTTTCCCGTCTGGCAGAGACAACGATGACAACTTGTCATTCATACTCCGCGCGGGGTTGAAGAACGGAACCAGTAATGCTATCACGCGCGTTTTCAAGGACCATGCTGTCTTCAAAGAACCCCTCATCGGTGCCGTTAGCAAAAGACAAGTTGTCGTTGAACGAGTTCTCAAGAATGCTTCTCCCAACCAGCTCTCGGATCTTGTGCCCAGTAGAGTCTTGGATCAGGTACTTGCGGAACGGTTGAAGCATGTTCCTGCGAAAACACTCATAAGGTGGTTGGCTGAGGCAGATCGATTGGGCTACAGTCTTGATGATATTCTCGATGAGGCTGACGAAAGTGTCATTCCCAAAGTGCCTAGTCGAGCTCAAAGTCACGACAATGAAGATGTAGAGATGACGCATGATGAGCCTAAACCTGTGCAGGTATCCTTGGATCCCCTACAAGCAGACCAGGAACGTGTAATCGCCCAACAACGAGTTCAGCTCGAAGGCCGCACTTCCGTACGGTCACCATCACCACAGAACTCTTTGACATGTCCAACGTGCTTTTATAAATTCGACAACATCAAGGGTTATAGCTTCGTAAGTCCTCGTGCTCTAGTATGATGTGATGAAACTTACAAACATTAGCATATAACGAAGAAAATATGCACAAAAGCACAACCCACTGGATTACGATTTTATTGTGAGAATTGCGCACAAGGTTTTACAACTAAGCAAGGAAAATTATATGTATGTTTACTCTATCTAATTTCTTTGAGACCACAGCTAAACTTTTGAAGCATGAAAAGAAGCGTGTTTGTACCGGTGAAGAAGATGGCGGCGAACCATCGCCCACAGAACAATCACTTCAAGAACAAGAGCCCATAGTCAGCACAGCTTCGGATCCTCACTTTGCTGCACCTCATCCAATGCGGCCCCGCGAACCATTACCACCAGTTCACGCATATGTTCCACCTCCACTCCACACTCCGAAGATTGCAAAGCAGGTGTCATCATCCATACCAGGATCACCTCTAGACGGGAACTTCCGACAATCGCCCTCCGAGCTTGATCCAGCCAAACTTGCTGCTCTCAATGCAGCTCTCGACGAAGTCGAAGAACGATATCAAATCGCCTTAGCTACCATTCCCGCAGACTTCACCCCCGAAGAGCGAGAAAGACGCATGATATCCCTCAAGAACGGGAACGCGTCTCGGAAATCCCAAATCCGGAAATCTTTCGGCGTTACCCTGCGCATGCGCGAGAAAGACAAAGAAGCGAACAAGAGATTCAAAGACAGTGTTGGCTCGTCGCTTACGAATAGTACTACCACCCCCAACCGATTCGAAGAATTCAGAGCCCCTCCGTCTTCATCTGCTTCTACAAGTCAGACGAGACCACCGCCGCCTGCTCGTGTGGCGGCTGAGAGGGAGGCTGAGCGTCCTCCTCATTCTTTCTCGCCTATTAATGCTTCGCAGGCGCCTCGTCCACCGCCTTTATACGTATCTAGCCACCCGCCTCAACCGCCTCAACCGCCTCATGTACAACATCCTCCCCCACGAACTTACTCCCCTAACTATCCTCCGCCTCCACAGCTCGCTGCTCGACGTCCATCACCACCTTCCCAGACTCAGTCCCAATCCCAACCGCCCCCACATTCGCAACATCCTCACCGCCCTCGACTCCCTCCTCCTCAAACCATCCACAACTACGACCGAGCCGGTCACCCCCCATATCCCCACCATTCCACTTCCACTTCCGCTTCCACTTCCACACCCCCTCTTCCCTCCATGGCTCTCTCCAGACAAGACGAGGATCTAGAGCGCGATCACCGCGCGCAAAAGCGCCTGAAAAGCAGTCCGCAGCCAACACCGCAAGACAGGACATCAAGATCCTTCCAGCCGGCACCGCTGCATGTGCAGAGCTCTCGCACGTATGGTAGTGAGAGCGGAGGAGAGAGTCGGCCGAGCTCAGCTGGATCGGTGGGGCCGACAAAGAAAGTTCCGGTCAGGAAGCTGCAGAGGATGTGGGAGGCGTTGAACGGGAGTCCGAGCTCAAACGCGAATAGGAATTCGATGGATAGGGAGAGGGAAAGGGAGAGGGAGAGGGAGAGGGATGAGAGGGCGGGAACAGGAACGGGAAAGGGAACGGCGACGGAGAAGGGGATGGGTGTGGAAATGCTGTTGAATAAGGGGAAGGAGAGGGAGAGTGAGATTGTGGGTAGTGAGGGGGGAAGTGCTGATTGATTGAGTGCTGAGATGGTGATTCAGAGGAGAGAGGGGGGGTATTCTCATTTACGGAAGGTAGAACACAACGGGCTTTTAGGCTTGGGAATCTTGAATATTGACTTTGTAGTATGTATATGATATTTTGTCTTGGTCCAGACTCTTTTGTATAATGAGGGATAGCTCTTTTTTTTTTTTTTTAAGAAAACAAAATGGCGCTTGGAGGTACAGTATTGGCTCATGGTCCAACGACCTTGCGCTGAACTGCACTCCAACGCCGACGCTTTACAATGAATGCATGTAGTTGCAAGTTCGGGTATTCGAAGCTTAAAGTATCCTATTGCTGATTGATATCTTATATGTAATAATGAAAATGAGTCCGTAGTATCACGCGAAGTCAACATCGGATGATTTGGGTGTAGTAACTAGTACAGTACTTGCATATAAATAGATAGATGTATTATCCTATTATTGTATTGCATCATCTAGTAGATTCCCCTTCTCCTTCCCCTTCCCCTTCTTAGCTTTCTTCATCATCGCTTCCCTATGTCTACCTTCTTGTCTAGCCACGCCAATCCTCCCCGCCTCGTGCCAATTTTCCGCCACAAACCGTGCAACAAGCTCAAGATTATAAAACCCGTGCTCATCCTTCATTGCAGCTTTCGGAATCGTCCCCTCGAACTCCTCTCCGTCTATAATAACCCCTTTAAGCATCCTGAGTGCAGCAGACCGTGTCTGTCCATCTACACCTTCGGTGGGTATATTCTTTTTCAGTACATTTCTTGTAAGCTCATCCATATGTCTCGCAAGAGTCCACTCCCGTAATCTGGTCATATACTCTTCCCTGATGCCAAATTTCTCAAAAGCGTCCTCGCGTATCTCTTCCCTCGTCGTCTTCGCAACTTTATATCGCCCTTCCTCACGACATCGCGGTATGAATTCCTCAATCCATGCCCGAAATATCGGTCTCTGAGCCATCCTCTTCCGATCATTATGCTTCAACTTCTTCTTCCCGTTCTCTCCCCCTTCCTGACCCTCTGCGCCCTTCTCATTCCCATCCCCATCCCCATCCCCCTCCTCCTTCACCCAAAACATCCGACACCCCGCAGCCCACTCATACATCTCCTCCCTCCCCCCAAACGGCCTCCACCACCTCTCCGCCTCCAACCCCAAAAACTCCAATATCCTCCGCGGCTCATCCGTCATAAATACCATACTCTTCTTCCGATCCAGTAGCTCAATCTCCGGGATCCGGATGTAGAGACCATGGTTATTCACCGTGAGACCATATGGTCGGATGGTTGTTCCGAGAATATTCCATAGGTCGCCGTGCGCAGAGTGGAAGATTTCCCAGTCGAATTCTTGCTGGGATTTACAGATGTGTACGTCTACTTGTACATACTTGTCTTCTCCTGTGCTCTCATAGTCTATTTGGGCTTTCTCATTTGGTAAGTCATCTGTGCTTGCGTCGTCACGCGGCCAGGGAAGGGCGAAATTAATGGTTGGGTTGCTTTTCTCTTTGATCCACGCTTTTGCGTTCAGAGCTTGTTTGAGATTTTCCGCAACAGGGACATTTGGAGGGAAAGCCTGGGCGATAGGTAGCGCAACCAGAATGTCGATGTCGCCGTATGTTGTCTTCCCAGGCCCTTCGATGGCACTGGAGACTTTGGAGTAGTAGTTACAGAGAATAGCTTGGGTTTGTTTGAGAACGTTGTTGTAGATTGAGAAGCTCATGCGGGGGGTGTGGAAGCGGGAGGCGAATGCTTGACCACCCATGGTGATGGTAATGAGTGATGGTGATGGTGATGAGGGATGTTGATACAGGCAGAAAGTGCACACACTATTATATAGACCAGCTTCAACTTTAGGTATTAATTAGAACTATGCTGTGTTCAGACAAGCACATGAAGAGGAAGAAAGGAATGTGAGTCACCGAACACGGAATGGATATTGGGCATCCCTTCAGTTCATCGTCGAGTTCTTGAAATTGACCGTTGAATTAATGTACTACATATTTGTTGGTTGTTCTGGTAAGGCTGAAATCCTGTAGCCATGGGGAAGGGAAGGGTATTAGTCACTCAGGGCAAAATTTAAAGGCAATGTTCGGCCGGGGTATTCCCATTTGGCTGGCTACCAAAGCGGTCGAGTACCTGCCGACCGGTCGGCAACCAGTCATACTGTCCATGAGATCCCATATAGATAGCTCGTTGAGAGATGACTTTTAAAAGCACAGGAACGAAGTATTGCGCGCAGAAGTAGCCCGGTGAGTTGCTCCGGTAAGTCGCTCCGGTATGTCCAGCTTGCTTGTCTTCAGCTCAGGAATTGGCGGCGTAATGGGCTCTCACTCCAGTAATAGAACGCGCAAAGAAGTGAAACAATCTACCGCTTTTTCGCATGAGATGGAAGCCAGTCAAGTGCGTAAATTTCATAAATTTTATCGCCATCTAAATAGAAATGAAGAAAGCATTCTCGTATTCGGCCAATTTGCCCTGCAGCCGCATAACATAATTCTCCCATTATGAATTCCATACGCCTTGTTCTCCGCGCCCTCGTTCAGATCCGCTCCAGGCTCTTACGCTCATTTAGCTTTGCCGCCCTTCTTGATACCCTGCTGTCCCATTTTCATAGCACCGGGCTTTTGCGCCGCCTTGCGCGCTTCGTCGTTTGCTTTCTTCTCTATATGGCATATCGGTCAATATGGATATCGGTGCGATCTGCAGAGAAGCAGACTTGCCTGCTAGCAGCTTCGCCTTGTGCGCCTTGTCTTCATCATCTTCCTCCACCACCTTCTTCTTTGGCTTCTTGTTGTGAATTGGATTTGTGCCGTTTCCGCCTGTGGAATTCTTTGGTCAGTATGGCATGCTGGCTCGGACAATGTGGATGGCAAATACGAACCAGCCATCTTGAAACACGGGTATTGGACTTTTGGAGAGAGAGCGATAGAGGTGCTTTCGGCGAAAAAGAAATGCGGATTGCTTGTGGCTTTTTTGGTGGACAAATATGCGGATTTGGGTGTTAAGGAGCTGACATGGACACTGAGGTGAAGGGTTGTCAGATAGCGGTCTTTCCCCACTAGTCTGGATACGGCTAGGAAGTTATCGCCAATAGCTGCAACTGACCGTCATATGTGAGTAAATTTATTACCAGCAGTTGGATGGGTTGTTAGTTTTCAACTGTTCTAAATTTACCTACCCCTTCGACACTTCATCCATCGCCAAGTGAACTTCTACTGTTCGTTGCGCTAGAGCTGTCCTCCGTTTTCACCCCACAGCGCTCAAGAAGCTGAAGAAGAGGATCGTACCATGCACTGAAAGACTAGACTAGAGGCGATAGATACCCGGTTGGGCTCTTCTCACTTTGGGGTTCTCTTTCTGATCTTTGGCTAACACCAATCTTTCCACAAACAAGGCAGGGGCATCTTACCGTCCTGGATCAAGCAGAAGCAGACAAGATGGTATCATCGGGTAGCTCTGATGAGGGAGAGATTCGAGATAGGGAAGTGGAGAAGAAGGCAACTACGTCGCTGCATAAATTCGATGGCACTTCCGTTGACCGTCAAGACAGAAACCGCTCTAGTATTTCGACTTCCGTTTCACCACGCTCTCCAGGCGCTTCCTACCGTTCAAGGGATAAAAGAAGTCGTTCTCCCCACAGTGCGCGACATCAATCTCGCGGCTCCAAGCGATCCAGAGATGACGACTACTCGGACCGCAACTCTCACGACTCACGACGATTCAGGGTACAGTATGAAAACTCTCAGGATTACCGACGTCGAGCTCGAGTCTCCTACGGAGATATAGACAAGGGGCCATCGTCCGAATTGCGATATGATGATCGAGATGAGCACAATGGTAAACGGGCTCGAACCAGGAGTCGTTCACCATACCGTGCCAATCGTAATGGAGATAGGAATGGGCGCTATGAACGCAGTAGTAATGGTAGCCGGCATGATGGGTACGCCGAAAGAAACAGGCCTTATGGGTATGGAGAGTCAGGCCGAAGTTCAAGGGACCAGTCAGTGAGCAACCGGGATAAAGGCCCGCTGCCTACTGATAATACGAAACAAGACGCTAAAACTACTCAAGGGCAATTGCAACAGCATAACAATGGAGGTGATGGGATCAATCTAGAAAAGTATGTTGGCCATCAGCCTCAGCCTGTGTATCATATACTAACAGGATGTAGGTCCCAATCTACATCAGATGACTCTGTTGAAACACAAGAGGAGCCTGTCGATGAAGCAACCTTGATAGAGCAGCGACGAAAACGTCGTGAGGCAATCAAAGCTAAGTATAGAGGTTCTGCTACACCTTTGTTGGTACAAGCTTTGCAGTTGGGTGATAAGTCAGGAGCTTCCACGCCAGGTCGAAAAGATGAAGATAGTCCTATGGCGAACACAGGTACGGTTACTTTGATATTTGAAATGACCACCACTAATCATTATATGCTAGCTTCCGCCGCTGTGTCGAGTCCATCGACCCCAATGGATATTGGATCGCCTTCAGCATTTGCAATCACCAATGACCAAGATCTAGCCAATTCGCATGGAAACGAGGGTTCGGCGAACGATGATGAGCCATCGGCTGCAGATTATGATCCGACCATGGATATGAGGGAGGACAAGCAAAGAGACGATCAACGACACAGCGATGAGGTATCTTCGGCGGCATACGATGAGGTCAAGCCGACTACCGAACAGGATGTTCTTCTCCCTGTCGAAACGACATCACCTATTGCATCAAAGTCTACAAAATCCAAGGACGACTTCGACATGTTTGCTGACGATGACGATGATATGTTTGCTGAAAATCCGACTGAAACCGAGCAACCTCAGGTGGAAACCAATGGCGATGTTGCAAAAGCAGTACCTATCCCACAAGCGAAAGAGCTTGATGTCGGAATGCTTGACAACTGGGATGATATTGAAGGTTATTATAAGATTATCCTTGGGGAACTTCTTAACGGTAGATATCATGTGCAAGCGAATCTTGGTAAAGGTATGTTCTCAGGTGTAGTTCGAGCCATGGACATTACAACCAAGAAGCTGGTTGCCATCAAGCTTATTAGAAACAACGAAACTATGTAAGCTTCCCGTTGCCCATGAGTTGATACTGCGCTGACCGTTATGTAGGAGGAAAGCAGGCATGAAGGAGATTGAAATTCTTCAGAAGATTAAAGACGCAGACCCGGAAGACAAGAAGCACATGATCAGATTAGAGCGGTATTTCGAACACAAAGGTCATCTGTGTATGGTCTTTGAGAACTTGAGTATCAACTTGCGAGAAGTCTTGAAGAAGTTTGGTAACAACGTCGGCATCAATCTTCGGGCTGTTCGAGCATATGCTCATCAAATGTTCCTTGGGTTGAGTTTGATGAAGAAGTGTAATATTCTACACGCAGATCTGAAACCTGACAATATTTTGGTAAGCTGCTGTGCTGCAACCTCATGAGCCCTTGCTGATTTGAATAGGTCAACGAAACTCGCAATATGCTCAAGATTTGTGATTTGGGTTCAGCATCTGACGCATCAGATAATGAAATTACCCCATATCTGGTTTCTCGTTTTTACCGAGCACCAGAAATTATTCTGGGCATGCCATACGATTTCGCCATCGACATTTGGTCTATTGGCTGCACTCTCTATGAACTGTACACTGGAAAGATTCTTTTCACGGGACGCTCAAATAACCAAATGCTACGGTCTATCATGGATTGCAGAGGACGATTCCCTGTCAAGATGCTGAAGCGCGCGCAGTTTGCACACATTCATTTTGATGAGATGGCTAATTTCCTGAGTGTTGAGCCTGATAAGTTAACTGGAAAGGTAAACATCCTCTTCTTTCTTGTCTCATTTTTACCGTGAAGTATCAATCTGTGGAACTACCAATATTCTGAAGAGCCCTACTGACCCGTTATCCACAGGACGTCGTAAAAACCATGACATTCGTCAAACCAAGTAGAGATCTTCGAACACGACTAATGTCTGCATCGAAGGGTTTAACAGAGGCAGAGAGCAAAGAGCTGACTTTGTTCACGGACCTGTTGGACCGATGTTTGGCTCTCAATCCGGAGAAGAGAATCACACCTATGGAAGCTTTAAAACATCCGTTTATCGATAGGACCGTGAAATAGATAGGTGGGATGTTTTTTCCGGTTTAGACATAGAGTGGAAAGAGAGTGAGTTAAGGAGGCCATGTGTTTATTAGGATTGCCGTGGCAATGGGGAGGGAGATAAAAGAACATGGGGAGATAACATTGCTACAAATTATAAATTGCATTCGGTTGATAGGTTAACGATTTTGAGGAGCATAGCTGGTATTGCGGTTAGTAGAGCATAGCATCTTAATTATCCTTGATCGCATTTCGCTAGACTCTGATATGAGGATTCTATAGTGATCATCTTTTCAGGAAAGGTAGGTCTTCCTATCATGGGGTTAGGCCAAGTTCTCTTACTTTTCCTCATCCTCGCCCGTAACTACCTCCACCTGTACCCGACTCATCTATCAGCTGACTCTCGAGACTCTTCAGTTCCCTCTTCATAACCTCACTATCCTCCGATCGCTGTGCTGTCTCAAAATCAATGAGAACAATCCTTCCATCCGAAATCAAGAAGCCGTATTTATTCAAATCCCCTTGAAGGATGATCCCCAATCCATGCAACCGTCCAACCACAGTCTCACAAGCTGGGAGATCCGAGATAGTAGCGAGGCGACCTTCCACATCTTCCATCAGGAACCTAATCACCATGCCCTCCTCCGTTAGGTACCCCCAAGAAGTCAGGACTAATCCCGTGGTCATCTATCCATGAATACGCTTGCATTTCAGTACATAGTATTCAATCTTCCAGTCGAATCTAGCGAATTTAGCAATGATGTGCTTTTCGAATTCCGGAGATGATGCAAACATAACGGCTAGACCCCCTAGAGATTCAACTTGTAAGTCACATGTAGAATCACTTCAGAACAGTGAAAAGTATCGAAAAGCGCAACCGAATGAGCAATACATCGGTACATGAGACGTTTACTCACAACGCCTTTCCAATAATATGGCCATGGCCAGAAATCAGCCACGACGGCAACTCCTTACATCGCGGGAACTTAGACCTAACTTTAATGACCCAAGGGCACAGTTCACTAGTTTTGACAATCAATTTAGCAATTCAACAAGGGACTATAAAAAGCATATTCGGCCCTAACACTTCTCGTGCTCTACATTCCATTTGATCATCGATAACATGACGACGGTAGGAATTCATGTCCTGCAATTCAAGAACGCTCAGAGCTACCTTCAATATTTATGCTTCGATCAATTGAAGTTTTCTTCAACCATTCCCCGCTGTAGAGAATTGAAAGGAAAACCGGTTCTATCGAGGTGGTTTCCTAGTAGGAATATTGGACGAGTGGTGGAGATAATTCGTTACTATGAAATCGAATAGTACTGACTCTATCGACAGGCGATGTTGCTATTGGCTATGCAATAATAGTAAAATACACCTCACAAGGTATCAATATGTTAGGTGTGTTTCTTTCGGCTTTCACACTCGTGATGGCTTGGAACTTGGGTGTGCACTTGCAGCATTACCAGAGATATTGAGCAACAGGTCCCCGACTGAAGGCAGACGCCATTACAATCTTTCGATATGCAGAATCTAGATCCAACAACTGCATGGGACACTCGAACCCATGCTCTGTTTCCTTGAGAGTACTAAGCCTAAACACAACTCTAGCATGACCGTTCACCGTGCTTCCAGTGCGGCCGATTAAAATCCACGTAGAAGGAAGACTCAAGAGCCTTACTAGGTGATTCCCACAAATCACCATCACCGAAAGCATCGTATACCGCAGCGTCGGCCCCCTCATCACTCACGAGTCACATGCCAACCCCTCCGTCCTCTTCTCCCTTTCACTTTCCTATCGACCCCCTTAGTTTTCACCTCCTACTCCTCCTACATCACCAACTCAAGCCCCCGCGTCACATTCACTAGTCCGCTCCCTCCTTATCCGCTAAACGCAAAGCCCTCGGTACCAAACAAACAATCAACCAATTCCTAACCGCAACATCGACAACAGCCGAGTGCGGTAGCTACCGCCACTCATCACGCGCTATACATGGAACGTAGAGACGTCTAAAAGTGGCATCTACCATTGTTATCCCGCACTCCTTAGAAACACCCAGAACCACCCAGAACCAC
The DNA here is from genome assembly GCA_026770245.1 of Clarireedia aff. paspali H2. Lineage (NCBI taxonomy): Eukaryota > Fungi > Ascomycota > Leotiomycetes > Helotiales > Rutstroemiaceae > Clarireedia > Clarireedia aff. paspali H2. The sequence goes on from JAJCXA010000180.1 coordinate 46,804, forward strand.
CCAGAACCCATTCCATTCCGGTCCCAGACGTGTGTCGACCCTCCCCCTCGCTTCCCGCCGCTGGTTTACCTCCACCCTCCAACTTCCTCCCAACTTCCTAAACCAGGAAATTTATCTACGTGATTACGTCAAAACTCGACTTTCTTCATTTGGACTTTGAGAGTTTTGATCGAATCGAGCACTTGATATACTATACAGTAGAGCAGATCTGTCCTTACCACATATATCGTATATTCGGTACGAAAGCAAGCATCTGATATACATACAATACAGTAGATCTATCCATCTGACCTTACCATACCCAACTCACATCTGGTGCGGCGGAACGGCGAAGGATTAGAGTAGATTGGAAAGTCAGAACTTAAGCAGAGTAGCTAGAATCCCGAGGAAAGCCAATCCGAACTTCCTTCCTGTATTCTTTTGGTTCGCTTGTTAGAAATAGGGGGAAGGGGATGATGAGGTGATGGATGAGTGCGGTATAGTGTGGTGGTGAGTTTTGTAAATCTCATGTTCTCGTGATCTCAATACATATAATATACATTACATCTATCGAGTCAGTTCGTTCATTCAGCTGCAAGACCCATCTCGTGCTTTTCCGTACCACATCTCAAGGAAAGTTAATCCAAGAAGGAAAACTCGTGATACTCAACTCATACAAGAGTGGGTGATGATAAAATCTCTTGACTCGTATCTTCCTTTCATCTTTCTATCTAACTATCTATACACGTAAATACATACATACTATTGACGCAATTTCCACCCCCAAGCCTAATTCCCAGCCTCAGCCCCGACCCCAGCTCCTTCCTACCCGAATCATTCATGCATACGCACACTGGCTGAGTCCTCAGTAATAAGTAATAAGTAATACACAGTCATGTCGTATCATATTATATTATATCATATCACGTATTGCATTTCGATAATCAAGCAGCTACGCCTTTTAATTTGTATACAAAGAGAATCAATCGGCGACAGCGATGCGGGTGGCGCAATCTTGGTTCTTTTCGTATTAGGCAGATAGACAAGGGCAGGGGTTCTGTCTGCCTATCTGTATGTATGTATGTATGTAAGTAGATAAGTAAGTCGTTTACCCGTTGGGGCGCGGGCGGAGAATAACTCATGTATTGAAGTTTAGGTAGGGTGGGTGGATGGGGGTGGGTGATGATGATGTATGACGGGGATGAATAGATGAACAGATGAACGGGTTCATTTGATTGATTAATAATACTGGCTTGTATGCATGTATATCATAACTTATATGACTCGAGTAGATGGAAGAGGATGGGATAGCATTGGATAGATGGGATAGTGGGTGGTATCAGAACAGGTTCTCTGCAATATGGGAGAGGAGAGATATGCACATGCATATGCATGTGAAATCCGTGGACTAAGCCACCGTTCGCCTTGCTTTTTCGGCTTTTACTTTTTCTGCTTTGCTTTTTGGGCGTGGTGGTTGCGTCTCTTTTTTATTTTATTATGAATGGGTGTATGATATATAGTGTGGTGTGGTGGGAGATGGTAGGGTAGTAGGGGGGAGATGGACGGGTATGTATGTAGGTGGTTAAGAAGGTAGGGGGGGGAGAAAGCAAGGGAAAGAAGGGTCAGATGATAGGCATAAGAGGTGTGGTGGGCGTTGAAAGATGGAGATTGGCCAAGGTAGATACAGATGAGGGTGTAAATGAGATGAGCTGATTTTTGAAAGAGAATGAAATATGAGGATTGATTGGATGAAGGAAGCGTTGAGCAATGTCATATTGTGTTACACAAGCAGTACTGAGTCAACTCAACTCAAAGCCATTCTTATCAATTTTGCACACAAGTATCCAATTTTTGTACACAAGTATCAATCAAGGCCAGCTCACAATCATGAAAGCACATTCGGTTTGTTTATTCGGGAGTATATATTGTATATGTGAAGAGTATATAAGATTTACATCTAACAATGGTATCTTCGTAAATTCACAATATAGCCTATCCCATGCCAAAGCAGAGCTCGCCTACTATCAAAGCTCCAAAGTCCAGCTCCAGCTCCCTGTCCCAATCCCATAATCATACCCATAAACGCATGCAATCATCAATACATTTTTACTCATAACATATCATGTCATTCCAATGCAAGGTCTTCTCTGCCTAAGGAACAAGCTTGATCGACCGAACAGATTTGATTGTACACTTTCTTCTTTCGTTCTCTGCCCATCCATTCTCCCCGATAAGAAAAGCTTCCTCCTGATAGAAAATATGGTCGATATTCATCGCCCAAAACGTATTTGTCTGACAAAAAAAACCGCAACCTAATTTTCCATTCCAAGCTTCCCAATTTCCCAATCCATCTTGTTCCGCGCAGAGAATATCAAACTCCCCGAATTCATGCCGATAGCCCCTTCCTTTCTACCCATTGACGTGCCCAAAAGTATCCCATTTGTAAATCGATCCGTCTCCGTTTTCCCCCTTCCAATCCCTGAAAATTGGGTATATAAAAACGAGGGTGGAAAATATGTGTAAAAAAAAAAAAAATAAAAAATAAAAAAAGGTGACAACGTGTCGGAGGGAATCTATTTCCCATGATCAAAGAGACACCACAACTCCGGATGCTAGCGATTTATTCTCTTTTTTCGCTGCATTGATGCATTCCATTTCCCGCAACTCGCCAGGTTTACAAAAACAAAACCCAAAACCCGAAACACCTTGCGGAATGAAGTATTAGATAGATATGAATCAGATCTTTATCTTCCCAACCGATAGAATAGCGAAATTTGAAAGGTTCCGTCCGTCGTTTTTATCGTTTCATGAATATACCAAAGCCGCCAATGCGCCTTGCTAGTAACAAAGGAAATTGTGTACAATAGTTTTATAATATTAAGTATTTCGTGGAAAAGAAAAAGGTTCCGGTGGTTAGATCCAAATAGGATGAGGTAATTCCATATGCAGCTCGATAGGTCCAAGGATTTATTGTGGAATATCCAAACACTGTGGCGGGCGCCTTACAGTGTGACTCCGGAACATCCTGAAGGCAGGAGATCAATCCACAAATACGGCTCAAGGATGGATCCGGTAGTGTGCTATTTACCACTGGAACTGGAATATCCAAAGATCAAGGTACACCCTAGAGTACAGAAAGATGACATGAACTCATGACATCGAACTAAACTCCTGAATACGAGATGTGCTGGTTATAACACTCTCTTGGGTAGTATGCATGATAGGATTGGTTGTAGGACGGGTAATAAGGATGAACAGGGGATGGAGGAGGACTTGGATAAAATACACCGCTGAACTGGTCATGGCTTTGTCCATAGAAGTTGTAGGGAGACCAGGATGGTTTTGATGGCTCGTTCCATGAGTTACCCTGTGGTTCCTGTGGAAGTGCGTATAACTGTGGCGGTACAGGACGAGAAGCTGGTGTGCTCTTGGCAACAGCTGGAATGGCCTGTGGCTGTAAGATTTCGCGTACGTATTCTTGCTGAGATTCGCAAAAGCTCGAATCACCATTGGACATTGTTGTGCTGCTAGAGCTAGAAAGGGATCCACTTGAAGAAACCGAGTCCTCGTCGGCTGAGTCGAATGACTCATCATTGGGGGCGGAGTAGTTGACAGGCGAAGGTGGTGGAGTCAACTCTTGTGTAGGAAGAGGGGATTGTGAGAAGCTCGAACAGTTTTGGATACGTTGCTTGAGCTCGGAAACGGTGATGCGTTGATTTGGGTCGCGCTCGAAGATCATGCCAAGGATTTCGTTGAGCTCATCCGACAGTGGTAAAATAGTCTTCAAGAAGTTTGGGTTCCTGGTGAATGCCCTGTAAGTGGAGTCTTCCGTTGAGGCTTGCTTCCACGGATTCCTTCCACAAGTCAGGTTGACTAGGATGACACCAAGGGACCAGACATCATTGGGGGCACAACGGTACTTCTGCCTCCTGGAACTTTGATCCAGACACTCTGTAGGGAGCTGGTTAGTGGGTGAAGGGGGGAAGGGGGGGGATTGGAGCAGAACAGTGCCTACCTGGAGACATGTAAAATGTAGATCCACATCCATGGTCATCAGATTCAATATCTGTAGTGGCCAAACCGAAGTCCGCAAGGAGAACATCTTGACCTGAATTGGAAACCAAAATGTTCTCAGGCTTGAGATCTCTGTGGTAAATTCCAAGGCGATGGCAATGCTCCGTGGCATCCAAGATCTGTAGGAATACTCTTCGGACGAGAGCATCATTACTCACATATCGACCCCTTTCGGTTATGTTTGAGAAAAGGTCTCCCTCCTGGCAATATTCCAGAATAACATAGGTACAGTCTGGGTCGTCCACGATCTTGAGCATCGACACTATGTTAGGATGCGCTGAAGCTTGGTAGTGCAATGATATTTCCCTCTGCTGGTACTCTCGCGCCTTCTGTTCCAAGGGACGTCCATTGGCACTTGTCTTGCTGAGAGCCTTTACAGCATACCAACGGAAGGTTTTGGTATCAAGAGCGGAATAGACAACTCCATAGGCGCCTGTACCTAATATCCCCACCAACTTTAACGAATCTCCAAGGTATGTACCTATCCTTGATTCCGGTGTATGGACTGGTTTGTATAAAGGCGGTGATGGTGGGGGAGTTAACTGGAAATGAACATTATGCATTGCTAGAAAACGAGAAAATGGCAATGTCCTGGCAGACGAAGAAGAGATGGGTCCTATCCAATGGTCCAAAAAACGGAAGAGAATACGTTCAACAGGTGTAAAGAAATATGGCCGTTGGGAGTCCGGTCAAATCCAAAAAAATGTGGTATGTTGTCGTTGAGAGAGGTGATATTATAAGGTGCTCAGCATGTCGGCTTATGATGAGGAAGATGCTGCGCGAGAGATATGAACAAGATAGGCAGGCGTAAAGGATAGAGTTCGATGTTGATCTGTGACGAAGAGGAAAGGAGTGGATGGAGGTCGAAGTAGAGATGTTCCTTTTAGGATGATGAGGTGTTTAGGTGTTGTAAACTGGTGGGTGGTGAAGTAGTCGAGGTGGGGGAAGGCAGGGTCATATCCATCAACACAGACACGATGAATTGATGCTCGCCTCATTAATTACATCCAATAAAAATTGACTAGCAGCTACTCCACTCATTAGCTTCCAGAATCTCATGGTATAAGTGTGGGTGGTAGACAGAACCGTAAAACTTACCTAGTGGAGACTAAATTAGCAAGTTCCACTAAATCAACGGACCGGGGCCAGCAGCTGCTCGTATGGGTTAGTCGGATTAATGCGTCACAATGATTAAATAGTGTCTGCATGGGCCCTCTTGTCTGTGCTTCTGCAAGGCTGGGCGAAGCGGCAAAAAAAGACTTGAGTCCTGACGCTGATGGCCGGGTCCACACGGCACAAATTCATCCTTCTTTTCGATGGGTAGGACAGGGATGGGGTGACTAGAGACATGGGCGTAGCCAGGGATTTCGTCGTGGGAGAAAAGGCCAAAGAGTCTTGTGGTGTCGCAGTCATGGTTGTTTTGCGTGTTAAAGTGGCGGTCACTGTGTTCCATACGCTGGGCTTGCCAGGCTTGGACACTTTTGCGGGCGCTGGATTGGTCTCGCATGAAATTCGACAGACATCTGAGACCACAATGTCAGCCATGAGACCAGTGACGCCGGATATTCTTTTTTCGAAGCTTTGCCTCACACTGTAAGCTGCCTCGTGGCCAGTAACACCAAATAAGTATAGATTGAAATGCTACGGGCTTCGGCGAAGGATCCAGAGCCCATCTGCTGAGACGAGCCCAGACGAGATAGTATGATTGGAATAGCCATGCTGGGAGATCTGACTGTTCGCTGCTATTTTGCTTTCACGCATAATGCTCATGAACATTTCTTCTTGAAAAAGTTCCTTGGCTGCAGCTTGTACACTTTTGTGTATCCATGCTTTTTTTGTGTCATTCCTCGACTCGTCCTTCGTTTTGGATAGGTGGATGTTTGTTCCAGGGCAAGATGATTGGCTGTGTAACTTAGGGTTTCTCCCTCTTTTCAGTAATGTATGGACGCTAGGATGGGGAATTTGGCCTCTTGTGGGCAGTGTGCGTACGAAGTCGTAGCCTACTGGGTACTCCGTAATTCAATCTTCTGCACCTATGATGTGTCATCGCCTCTCTTTTCACCTACTGTAGGTAACCAATCTCCGGGTTTTGACTGTTCAGGCAGTGGCCGGTGGCTTTGAGCAAATCATCTGCCACGTACAAACCGTATTTCAGGGGAGTAATAGAAAGATTTGCGACCAACCCCGTCCAACAATCCCCCAAATCCCTTCTCTACAGGGTACTCGATAGGCTTCGAATAAGGTATTTGACATATCGTTTGTAGAAGCGTCGGATCAGAACCGTGCTGAAATCCCTGTCTCCATCTTCTCTTTCCTTTCCCTACCAATCGATCCCCTAGGGAGGCCTTTTTTGAGTCTCCTCTGGTCATCATCGTTCATCCTAGCCAATGGTTGAACATCGATCATCGGGCAAACAGCTTTCAAGGGTTCTCGATTGATTCACCAGTGAGATGTTTGCGTTCACAAATGCCCATGTCGGTTGATGGGCCACACCTAGATTGCTGCGCCCTAACAATGCATAGAGCAATGACCACCGTCCAGATCAATACTTATCGACCAATAATGTCGGCAAGGAAAAGTGGGTAAGACCGATAGTGAGGCTGTTTTTTCTCGGAGGCTGCAGAAACGGCAAGCAACGGTAGAGAACGGCAATGATTGGTGTTTGCGTGAAGCCATTGATAGACATTTCAAGCCATCTTGCAAGCATGCCAGGTCGCTTTTTCGCTATTTGCAGTCTGGGACATCGGTAAAAGTGGGTGCGAACATGTCCATTTTGAGTGGACGAAGGGTATGGAGGAGAAACGCTGTGGCGCATGCGGAAGTACTCCGTATAGAAAGATATGACTCTAAAGGTAGAGATGCTACTCCTGTGCCAGTTTGGTAGCACCCGGAGGTTATTTGAGAGGGAACGTAAGAGGCGGCGGCGAATGGGGTTGTGCGAGAGGCAGAGAACGAGTGATGAATAACGATGAGTGCGACGTCGAGATATTTTCCCAAATGGGGAGGTTTGTGGGCTAAGGATTTTGCAAGAGTCATTGCTGGCATATGATTGGTCGCTGAGGGCGCTAGCTTACTTGGTCACTTTTCCCTCCTAATGGTATCCTCATGGTACAGTATCCTGATGGTATCCGAATGGCAATGCGACCAGTGCAAGTCCGAGTATTCTGCTGTCGCTGTCCAATGAATCAGGAGTCCGTTTCATTGGGCGCAATGAATGAAGCTCCATCTTGGGCATTTGTCGCCCTTGGCCATAATTTATTGACAATCTTCCTGTCCTCTCACCTCATTGGCGCACTTCTCCGACATTACTCTGGAAAGGTGTCAAAATTGCCTCGAAACGGCACAATTACTTGGTTTCCCCACAGCTTCTACACAAACCGTGCGTGTCCTCGCAAGAAACAAGCCGATCGCTTTTTTGCTTTTTTTTTGCTCGTCACCTGCATAACTCCGTCCCCATACGTTTATGCAGCTAGTTGGCGTACATGGGATACATGCACAAAATCTGACCAGTAAGTGGCACAGACAGGCCGCGCTCTGGACTGAGCAGGGCGAGGGGCAAGAGGGCGAAATGCAGAGAGGCTGGACTCCGACTGTCGATGAACAGCCTGTCCCCCAGACCTGAATAATGACTTGACTACGAAGTACTAGGGAGACTAGAAGGGGGGACGCAACGCACCGCATCGCAGCTAACCAGGACAACTAGGACAACCAGGACATCTCCGCGAGAGAAAGCCTCCATCATCAGTCATCAGTATCATCTCCAGCCCTCCAGCCATCCCGATTCAAATCCGCCTTAGCCATTAGTCAAACGCCAAACGCCCCGGGAAAAAGAGATCATCTTACAATGCTGACATTATTACCGTACATCTCGCTCTACCCGGGGCGACTCAGTCCAATCACCTTGCCGTCTTGCCTTGTACCACCTGGAGCATCGATTCGATGACCGACTCAACCTGCCAGATCTGTACGAAAGGGCTGTAGCTGCTACTTCGTACACGAGCACACGGACAAGACAAGCAGATCATCCACATTTGGATTTGCAGTTAGATGAACTGATTGATCCAGCCGAGCCAGCGTATCCGCCTACCACCCGCCTACCACCCAAAACCCTCAACCACCGAACGGCAACCCTGTCCTTTTGTCTCGATTTCATTACGGCATCTCTATTAATGTAGGTTTCAGGGGTTGAATAAGTCAAACGGTGCTACGGTGTCCAGGTGCATTTGTGTGTCTTCCACAAAACCTTGGTTGGACCTTGGACCAGGCGTTCAATCAATCTCGATAATACCTACAACGTCTCCTCCCCCGCAAGCCGCCAGCAAGCAACGGAGCGATAAAATAAAATGAAATTATTCGAAACAAGCTTCAATATTCCCTTGCAAAGCATTCCCTCCTCGGCTCCGAGCCCAAAACTCAACAACGACCCTTAACTAATGTTCTTTTTTTGTTTTTAATTTACATCACACATTATCAGTACCAATACCCGATGGATCGTTGGAATGGATCTCGGGCTGAAAGGATTCGTGTTTGAATCTATCGAATCTCCTCTCTTTTTTCCCTCACTCCTGAGGCCCAAGTCCTGCCGGTCTGTCAGTGCAGCACAAAATCACATGTGGTCTATCATCTTTGGCTGTACAGTCTCCGTTCGTGATCCTCTCTCGTCTCTGTCCTGGGTATGTGTATGCGTTGTGTACCCATAATCCATAATATCATCTTACTCTTACATTCTTCCTTCATTTCCCTTCCCCACAATACAACCGCCCACGCAACCTCTCCCGCCTGTCCATCTTCCACGTAACGGAAATGGTTCAGGTTCATTCTTAGAGCATGAAGGTAATGTATGTGAGGTTACAATACATACATACACCGACATACATGGCGACGACACCTCACAAGCCGATTCGTACGCAGAAATGCATGTCAGATGAATGATATGGATGGTAGATAAGCTGTGGATGGAGGATAATTTTAAGTGCTATACCTACATACCATTCATAGACATGTAGTAAAGTATTGTATAGTATAGCATACCGCATTGTAGATTGTAAGCAAAGCAAAGCTGGCGAACCAACCCGCGCCGTCTTACTTGCATCACATTGCATCTCTCAATCCATCAAATCTCTCCCCGTGTGCGTGTGCGTGTGCGTGTGCGTATATCCCGTGCTCCGTCTCACCTCCTTTTTTACTGCTCACTGGCGTTAAAGGATGTACAACGATCAGCAATCCACCACGATAATCTTTTTTTTTTTCATTCAGCTTGAGTATTATACAGCACTATACAGTAGTACATCATCCTGCCATCCTTTGTACTAACTTACAGAGTGTGTTCCGACTTGACAGTTACAGCTACGGCTACAGATCAGAGGGTAAAGGATCATCAAGCTCAAACATCCCATCCCATCCTCTCATTCCTTCCGTGCGTCTTGGTCATACTCAAAAGAATGATAAGAAAGAGAGGGATGTAACTTGACCTGCTTACTTACCCGATCGCTTCATTGAAAAATGGAATTGAAAAATGAAATCATACCTAAGTTACCCAGTTGATTACGCAGTCCTGGCTGGCTGGCTGTAAGTTGATCGGATCGACAATGAAAATCATCCCCATCCCCAATCACCAACATCATCACCGTCACTATCACCATCACCAATCAATCACTAATCACCCCTTATTCCCTCCCATTCGCTACCACAATACGATTGATTCCAATAAACACATCAGGAACCCCTCCAAAAAAGGAAGAAAAGAAGAATGAATGGAACACTTTCCAAGCCTTCTTTCTTTCTCTCACATCCCATGCCATCCCATGCCATCGATCCCATCGCAATTCGTAGCTCAATCCGTATACGATCACAGCACAGCACATCGCAGTACGTGAAAACAAAACCCTGTCGCTATCTCCGTCATTCCATCCCACCCCACTCCGCCCAGCCAGCCGTTGGATTCGAACAGCCAAACTAACGTACTTCCTCTGCCCTGGAATTATTGGAAAAATCCTTCTGGAATCGTTCCCCGGGATACCGAGAGAGGAGAGATAAAGTGGATATCCACTTTCCCATCACTTTACCTTATCTACCTCCCTACATGTGATGTGATATATGATCTTTTTGATATCTTGGCGGTGGGTTGGTTTGGTTGGTTGGTTGTTGGTAAGGAATGACGACGTATCGATCTCATTTTTTTGGTTTTACGAAAGCCTACGTACTGTACTGTACGTAGTCTGCATTGATATTTCCGCTTTGGTATAGTATCTTACATTTATTGACACCAACATCAACAAAAGACCCGTTTATTATAGAATCTCCTACAACCTCCAACCGCGCCCAGTTCACAAACCATAAACCCATAAGATTCTGCAGCGCCAAAAGGAGCGAGGGAGGTAGGCCGGCCGGCCTACTCATCCATCAACCTTTTATGCAATTCTCGCGCGGCATTGCTTCGTTTGAGAATATGCATGGATTTATGTACTGGTATGTCACATTTTACAGTTACTATAGTTACATCTACGGTGTCGATATTTGGGGGAAAGCCGCCGGCCGGAATAGAGACCGTCCACTGGCGTGGTATTTTGATACAGAGTAGCGGGTGGTGGTGTTGAGTGGAGGCAGGTAGGGCGGTAGAGGAGGCTGGGGAAGCGGCCCGGTTGTGTTTCGGTCGGTGGCGGTTGGTGGGTTCGCAGGGAAGAGAGGTGTAGTCGGTATATCGTGCGACGGTGTGCTTTTCTTGATTGATGTTGAGTGGTGAGGTTTAGATGGACGGATGGATATGGAGTGGAGGTCCGGCGGTAGAGGTAAGTAGGTGGTCGGGGAAGGGGAAGGGGAAGCGGACGCTTGGTCGCCCGGTACAGTATGCATTCGCGGGTATGCGCTGGGTATTGATTTTTGATACTCTAAAGCTACTTGTAAGATTCTTTTCTTAGTTCTTGATCAAAGTAAGATCAATAAATACTATACAGTACATAACTTGGTCGAGTACTTCAAGATGGTACAGGAACAAGGTTCCCCACAATATCTCACTCTCTCCGTTCAATCATATACGGTGCTACAGTATCTCCAATGAGTATGTGAAAGGATTGAAATAGGTGATTATTTCGAGTTTAGTCATCAATCCTAAGTTTTGGATCCTAAAACCCGTCCTGTCTTGTCTAGTATCTTCATTCCTGTGCCTTTCTACATACATACATACATACATACATACATACATACATACATACATACATACATACGGCATCGTAACATCCATCTCAGCCTCGCCGTATGTATCCAGGAATAACCAACTGTTTCGCGCTCTGTGCAACTTAGCACATCTCAGATAGAACTTTAATTGACTTTATCGAAAGCATCCAGGACTCTGCTAGGACCCTGTGCTCAAATGGGGGGAAAACTGTGCCGTATCGGAAGGATTCCGGATGGCTTTCTTACCGGTCGTCGGTTATGTATGTATGTGTGGATGCGGGCGGGCAGACAGGATAAGCTATATTTAGACCCACTCTTACTATGTATGGAGAGAAGGCGATCATACCGTGCATCATCTATCTGTAAGCTTAGAGAGAAAGGCACGGTACTGCGCTGAGATGGGATGTCTTGTGCTGCTTTCGGGTTGTGGGGTTACTATCTTGGGGATTTGGGAAGAGAGACAAATGTGCTGGAGGTGAGGTTGCTGAAGGTAAGGTCGCCGCGATGGGATTAGATGGAATGGGATGGGTTCAGATGGGACGAGAATAGTTTCTCACAGGAATAGTCAGTCAGTCAGTCTGTCCGTCTATCGCTCTATTCCCGGCAGGTTGATGCGCATGTGCATGTTCTTGCTCGTCTTCTAACTTCTCTATTTTCACTTTTGGTTGCTGGATTGAGAAGGAACGAAATTCGTCCCAGATCAGGTCATGGATGGACGCTACATTCTTCACAATGTTCTGTAAATAGATTGGTTCTGGATCAGGACGGCAGGCGATTGCAACCATTGACCAGTCCGAGGCGGGAGAAGATGTTCTCCTGGGATGATGAATAATTTTACTTCCTCGATTGATCGGAGACCATGTTACGGTGCAGCGCAAGTGACTGCTCAAAGGTGAATCTTCGGCCAGACGGCTTTTGACACGGAGATTCACGGGTTTGCGAGATATGCTCTACCTGACTCTTCAATCCAATACTTCGCAAGTCCTGGGACGGCGTAGATGTGGGTCAAAATGTCGACTCAGCTTGAAAAATCTGATACCCGCTCTGACTTCTTTGTGCCTTCGTTGATTTCCATCATGTCTATTTTGTTTGGGATTACTTGTCCATCACACTGTCTCAGCATACTCGAGCCAAAACTGTACGTGAAGCTCTCCCCATAGCTGCCCAAAGCTGGGCTCTTCAAGGTGGATCTCTCTTTGTTTCCATCAAGGGGATGCTTTCGTATCCTTCGGACCCGTCACAGCGGAATCTGAGTTTCAACGTCCCACACAATGAACTGCGTAAGATGTTTATCCATAAGGGAACATCCCCGCGGCGTCTTGCCATATGTCCATGGTGGATTTATCATCTACTGGCCGCTTCCATGGCCCTTCCACTGTCCCGTCCAAACCAGCTCATAAACAGTCTCCAGCACGCGTCGGCGTTTTCACTACGTGGTTGGTAGTTTGTGGAATCAAAGAGAATCCGCCAATCTATGTAGGTGGCCAAATCAGGCTTTCCTTCATTCTCCCGTCCACGATCACACTTGATATTGGACTTCATCATTACAATTTTACTCCATCGAAGAGGTTCAGGCTCGAGTGACACTCAGCTACGGGTCATCACTAGCAGGAGCGGATACAAATTATGATCGACAGGGCTACTGTCCAGAGGTTACTGTGTACTGGGAACTCTTGCAATGACATTACTCCAACCTTCTTCCTTGCCCTTGCGCCGATCTCCTTGGACGTAAAGTTTACAAGATACTTCAAGTAGAATCACACGTATCCATTCAACGACATTGTGATATATCTTCCCCTTAATTAACGCCACCATCGCTAGCCGCGAGAATATTCCCAAAACCCAACTCAAACCCTCTGTCCACCTAACCTCCCTAGACTCACCCTTGCTCTCGCTTGCCCCCCTTTTCTTCAGTTGTGGTTCCCATCACATAACCAATATTCCCGACCGGCCCTACTGTACCAAGCCCTCTTTCCCATCTACCCTTTCTCTACCGCTGTAAAGGAGTTCTAGAATCTACCCCACCCGTCCTGCCCACTTTATCCACTTCCCCCACCCACCTATCGGCAAATGTGCCCAAAATTGCTGCCGAAAGCATGGCTTCTGCCACGAGCTTAACTTTTTAGCTTTGGTGTATGACGAATGCAGTGGCACTGGTTCGTATTTCAAGGGTGCGGTGCGTGCGCACGAGGAGCTTTTACTTTACCGCAGGCTAGCTTCGAGGAGGTTGTACAGCCAGCACCTATAGCTTGGCTGGGAAACAAACATCGTTGATAGAAAAAAGTTTATCGAATTCTGTCGAATTCTGTCGAATTTTGGGATGGTTTGAAACACATGGAATCATAGAGATCGAATGCAGTCACACGAGATTTACTTTTTGCCTTGCGTATTTCTTCTAGCTTTCTTCGTAAAAAGTTTATTGCAATATTCTTCTATCTTAGGGCACTCAATATATTGAGCGGCGTGTAGCGTAGACTAGGCTATGGGCTGTGCCGCTGGGGCCAATAACATGTCATGAAAGGGGCTGTAGTAGGTTGTTATGGTTCCGTGTCAAGTTATTAGCTGCGACGAAAGACAAGAACTATTCGAAACGTACGAATGAGACATGGATGCCAAGATAACGAGAGGTTCGACTGTACCCGTACGAGTATTGTCGATGAACTTAGCCTCTGGACGAAGGAAAGTGTATGTGTGTGAAAGACGATGTCACTTTGGGATAGGATAGATTGCCATACGACACGTGTAGTAGAACGAAACTAATGTGCGCTTGCACTCCGCGGAACATACGGGAGGGGCTGGATTGGTTGGATGATGCTCGTAAGTTCTGGCCACGGGGAGACCTCATCGGGCTATGCGACATTGTGGTTTGGTGAACACAGACAAACTTTTCCCGTGTGCCTTTCTGACCACGAATCCTCGTGAAAGTTGGCGAGCACTGCGCTGGGTTGGTTTTTAGCCCCCAAACTAATGGTTACATATTCAGGAAGCTTGAGATTGACTTTGCTGGAAGTACTCTTCACCGTATTTTCGTCGACGGACAAAGCGCACGCGAGGACGGACCGGCTGTGATAGAAGATCCGCTGCTAGTTTTCAGGAGCAAAATGGAGGTAGGCAGTTGAGCCACTACGTTCTCGCCTTGCGAGGACCGAGACTCTTTGCGACATGGAATATGCATCCGTTACTCATAGATGTGGATGTTCACTGGAAGGGGTTCAGCTTGATTGATGTAATGGATCATCTGACAGATTTAGAATAGTTGTCCAAGCGTAACAGTGTAGCGTTCCACTGTGATGGAGCGACTGCCTGCGCTGTCATGAATCGCTGGTACGATTGATTGGGGAGGCTGCATCGTGAGAGATGAAGTGTTCTTGCAGCAAAGACAGATTGGTACGGAGTCGGTCTTGCGGGATTTATTTTCGATGTGGTAAAGGGGAGTGGGGTGCATGCAATTAGGGACATTTGGGCTATCGATAAGGAAGCTCTGCTCGGCATGGTGGATCGATGACTGCTCAGTGGGCTGCACATCTGCACACTGTATCGTACTCGGTCAAGCGTCATGCAGGACACGACGTCCAAGGCTGCGTACATGTGTCTGCCGGAAAAATTGGGCGGCATATTTGGCCGTGGGCTTCTGTCTGCACTTTCTCTACATGGTCCGCTGCGACCTGGCAAGTCCCAGGCCCTACAGTGTGATGGCTGGGCGACGGCATCCCGCACAGCTGCTGCGTGTTCCAAGGCTAATCGGCAGAACTATTCGGCGCCCATGTCTATACCGCAGCTGGCCTGTACATTGCTGAGGGGATCAGCGAATGGTCAGTTTGCTTGCGCTTCCGTCGCATCTCGAAAAAAGCAATTCGCAAACACAAACAAACGAACCCTGCTGAGAGTACAGTGCCGGGCAACCATGGAGGCAGGAGAAAGGCAGGAGAAAGGCAGGAGAAAGGCAGGAGAAAGGCAGGAAAAAGCAGAAAAAGGCAGATCGACGATAAGCTGACAGTCTCATATCCGATATGTGATGGGAACCGCACGATGTAACCACGTTTTCTTGCAGCCAACGCATGAAAACTTGTTTTTTCTTCTGGAAAAGAAATTCTTCTCGTGGGATGTTGCATGTCTTGCGCTTTTCGTCGGGTTCTTTTGATGGAAGGAGACATTTTATGGAGCTCGGGTCGTTCGCTCAATTGGAGGTGCATAGCAATGGGAGCCGCTCGCATAAGTTCGAGAACATGTGATTTGAAATCACTGTGGTGTTCGAAAGGGAGCTTTTGTTATGTCGAACTGGAATTTGTTTCATAGTTGTCGTCCTCGTTGCTGCTTGTGTCTCTCGCCGCATTCGTGTTGATTGATATAAATCCTATTATTCATTTCGCGCGATGAAGCCATCGCGCTTGTTTCAAGGAGGTGTCCCAAAGTTGGGGGTAGTTTCCGGAACGAAGGACACATCATACGGTGTCATATATCTGGGGCCCTAAGGTCGAAGCCTCCGTCGCGTGGCAGAAAGCACTTGATCCTCACGTGCGAGGGACATGCCCAATGAGGTACGATCGTCGTGTGTGGCCAACGAAATGTGACAAGATGCTGGAGGACTTGCTCGATCTATATATATTTCTCCTATTAGTCTAATGTCAAGAATGGGAGACGTTTTCGAATCTTGAGACTGTTCATCCTCACATGATAGCGAAAATTTCCTTAGTGAACCACAATCCGAAAGGGGAGCGAGCAAACTAGGAGATCATGAGGTCTTTGAGTAGAGCTTCGACTTTGGTGTCATAGAGTCGCCGGTCGTGATGGATTTTTTTGGCACGGTTATTTCCATAGCCATCCGCTTGATCGAAGTGGTCTAGCAACAAGTTGGTACCAAGAACCGTAGAAAACGCACCGAGGTTTGAGAATCGTTAACTGAGTAACTGCACAGCTCGATTCAACACAATCCCATGACACGTTTACTCCACTGTATCATTCATGTCTCTTACATGAAAATGGAATATTAACTCCTTACTCTGGTCTGTTTTTCTCGTGTATAGTCTTTCTACTGAGTTCTTACAATGAGAGGACTTACTTTGCAATTCTATTTTCAATTTAGCAGTTCATCTTTGGTTCATCGCACAAATATGTCAATACGTCGCATATTTTATTCATATGCTTTAAATACGGCGTTGGATTCTCCTTGATTCTTGGAGCATTCGAGGATTCGAGTGTAAGTATTTGCAATTTCATTTACATCTCATTTGCGCCAGCATTATCCTTAATGGCAAAATTAGAGACAGACACCTGACAATTGACACAGCATCACATAATTAATCTTCGCAATTGCATTTCGGAGCTGGCTCTGAAAGTCTAGCTGGTAGCCCACCCCAAAACTACCACATTGGTAACCCATAATCCGAGAACGAGACATCTCACCACTTTCTGCTGTCTACTTGGCTATCAAGACTTTACTTTATACCAAAAAACTTAACCACACAAAGTCTATCTCTCTACCATGCCCCCAGTGGGAGTTAAGGAGGATCCTAAAGTCATCGCGTGGGCACATCAAACGTACATCGACGAGCCATCCAACATCACTGAAGATCTCCCTCCCTTCGTGGCCACGTCCTTGGCTTCCACATGTGCGCGCCTGGTTCCATCACTCCAGCCCGCCCGTGGAGCCTCCGAGATAGTAACCTTCGAAATGCCATTCCGGATGGTTTTCGGCTCCGACGAAGATGGCGATCACGTCAGTCTCATACGAGATCTGTTCGTTCCATGTATCCTAGCAGACAAAGGTGTATTAAGAATGCCTCTGAGGAATCTCACGGTGGACGAGGGCACGGGAAATGAGCCAGGGCCCGTCTACGTGTACACACCTCGGCAGGAGATCACGCATTTGTACAAATACTCTCCCAAGAACGGGATGGAGTGCATTTTGCTCCCGGAATACAAGCTTCTCCTTGCGCTGGTCCACTGCCGTACGACGATCAGTGATCACTACACGGAAACGGGGCTAGCAAAAGATATTCGGGACGGGATACGGCGGAATTGTCGTAGGAGATCCACAAAATACGAATGGAGAACTATAGCGAATTACAAGAGAAAGGAGAAGCAGGATTGTCCTGCAAAGGATAGAAAGGCGGTCAAAAAGATGGAGAAGTGGAAGTGGCCTGGGGATTCAAATAGTAGAAACAGAGTCGAAACCGTGGATCCGAGAGAGAACTATGTTGAGAGGAGCACAATGGCAGAGACGTCGGGGCCACAGGAAGAAGTACACGGTAGTACAAGCCGGGCAAACGAAGACGATGAGACGTCGGGGCCACAGGAAGAAGTACACGGTAGTACAAGCCGGGCAAACGAAG
>JAJCXA010000181.1:0-63261 GCA_026770245.1 Clarireedia aff. paspali H2
CTGTTGGAACCTGGAAGGTAGGTGGAGGTTTGCTTTTTTTTTTTTTTTTTTTTTTTTTTTTTTTTTTTTTTTGATATTGGGAGAAGTTTGTGACGCATCTCTTGTATCTTCTCTTGGCTGTATGTGTATATCTAGGGTTTGTATCTTCACCTTTAACTACTACTTTCTAGTTTGAATGCTGATACTTATATTAGAAAGAACTCTGGAAGCCTATGTGCTGGCTGGCTGCTGTTGAATGTTGTCGTTGGATGGGATAGTGTGGTGGTGTAGGGGTTGTGGTGTAGTGATCTACTAGTGATGTGCGGAGGGGGAGGTGGAGGGGGAGGTGGAGTAAGAATTGAGGTTTAGTTTGGCCTGTGTGGAATGGGGTGATATGGGTTGAGGATTAGGAGGCCTGAGAGAGAGAAGAAAGAAGGAGGAGGAGGAGGAGGATGAGGAGGAGGAGAAGGGGAGGGAAGTAAGAGAGGCAGAGAAGACTAGAGGTGCAGCGGAAAAGATGCGTGTAAGGTGAGAAAGTGTTTCGGAAACATCAATAAATGCTCTGGGAATAGTAGGTTAAAAGAGGAGATCTAGCAATACCACAAACTTTCCGTCTAAAGAAAGTTACAAAGTAGAAAAGAAGAAAGAAAGGTACAAGGAAATACACTCAGTTAAGGAAGATTTTAAGCTTATGATAAGGGTCTAGTTCGTGATCGATTCTCTAGAAGTTGAGTATAATAATCCTTATACCATGCTTTTCCGTATGTAGTCCTATTTCTGATATGTTGGATGACCGCAGGTGGAGAAAGGAAGACGAGTGTTTCTGACTACATCCACGTTTGTATTACGAATCTGGAGATAGGAAATACATCCGGGAAGAAAGTATAGAGAAGACTGGACCCTAGAGTATGAAGAAAACTAAAGCACAGAGGAGGCTGAAGCATCAAAGAGATGAACTTTCGAGTTCTTGAAGTGGAGAACGAAGAGAAGCTCGGGTCGAAAAGAAACGGAGGTAGAAAGAGAACGGAAGTTGAAGAGAAGATCGGGTGAGAATGAGAAAAGTAATCACAGAAGTATTTTACAGTGAAATGAGAATACATAAGAATGGCACAATATGGGGTTTCACCCAGTGTTCTCATTGAGACACCCCCCTTTCTCTCTCCTCCTCGCGGTCCAAAAATCTAAAATCCTAACCCACACTACACTTATACAGATCCATGGATTAGATCACAGATGCTTACCTCTAGAGACAAGTACAGTAAGCAACAGCCACCCAAACTTCCCGGGTAAGATCACAGCATACACCCAACCCCAAGCACACACACACACGCAATTGCAGCCCCTGATATCTATATACAAGCCAATACAAGACAATGACAAATGCACCAGAAAGTTGTGGCATCCTAGACCAAGTAAGATTTCCTATCTAGTCTACCTACTTTACTTTGAGTAAGTATACATACATAGTATGTCATAGCATAGCATAACGAAGCAAAGCTGTGCACTTGATCTTACTTGATTCATTTCTCTTCTTCAACCTACTTTACTTTACTTTACTCTACCACTAGTTTTACAGCATCCATAGAATCAGATTATCTTAGACCAACTTTCTTCTCCTAGTTACTGAATTCTACATACTTTCCTTCCCATTCAGTAGTTCAACTCATACCATACTAGCAGTGGCAGTGGCATTAGCAATAGCAGCAATATACGTGGCATAGCCCCCAACTCACTGCCCCCTCCATTGGTTCCCCTACCTCTCCACGTCCTTGGCTTCCTGAAAATATCCATGAAACTAGTAAGTATGATAAGAAAAACATACATAATGCATTCGATCTCTTTCATGCATTTATTTAAATTAACCTTTTTTTGTTTCCCATCTAACTCTTAATGCTGATACAATACAAAAGTGGTATTATGTCCGACCTCTCCCGCGTCTCACTCGCACCTGTCTCTTTCTCGCCTGGCTCACCATGTGATGGTCATTGCCCCTCCTCTTCCAACTCTCCGATTCGAGCCACTCGCTCGCTCATGCTTGTCAACTTCGATAAAGTTCGAGCCCATACTCGCTGACGTGAAGGAGAAACACATAACAAAGAAAGCGCCTAGTTCCCATATTTCCCTCCTTCCCGCCAAGCCAACTAACTAATCAATCACAATAAAACGCCATTAATGCATATTCCCCTCATCCCATCTCCATCGCCCGTTTTTTCCTTCATGCATCAATCCTCCATCTCAATTCCCATCCTCATCATCCTCTACATCTTCTACCATAACCGATCTCGCTTTTCCCTTTTCTCTCCGCCTGATGTCAGATTCATCGCTCTCGGTATTATCTCTCGACTGATAACTTGACGATTCTCCCGCCGGAATGGATTCTATAGCCGGTTTCGGCTGCAACTGTGCCTCATCAGTACTAAGACTAGTTCCTGTATCATTATTTTGTTCACCCCCTGGCGAGGAAGAAGCCGTCAAGGTAGGTCCCGAAAATAATTGGGAGTTACTCCAATTAGGTAGGTTCGCACTCTCACCCTCATCTCCGCCCTCGCCCTCGGTTTCATTCCTAATAGCCGTCCAGTTGCGTAAATCTGAAACACTAGTAGTAGTACCCGAATTAATAATGGGTTCACCGGATCCCTGAACGCTAGGTGGTGTATGGATGTTATTTGTATCATCACTTGAATCCTCCGCGACCGCGGCATTAACGATAGATGGCATAGGTGTGGTATGTTGTTCATGTGTAAGTGCACGCTCAGAATCCGGATTATTTATAGACGCGGCATCATTCGGCGTAGGGCTGACTGTAACGGTGGAGGCTGAGGCATCTGACAGTCCAGACTCCCCATTCCCATTTGTCGATGGTTCGCCAGCTCCTTGGGTTGCTGACGGACCCGCGTGCGGGGTCGGAGAATTACCAATGCGTTGTAATGGTAGTAGTGACCAACCCTCTGGGATAACAACCCCAGGAGGAAGATCTGCACTTCCGCTCGGAATAGCTGAAGTATTGTGCCTAGGACCATGTCTTTGCATTTGAGGTACATGTAGTGGTCTTGTCAAATTTGGAGCTGCAAAGGGAGGTATTGGAGCCAAAGTTGGCATCGGAGGTAACGGAGGCATCGGAGGTAACACAGGCACTGCGAAATTTGCAGCTAATGGATCTTGATTGCTATTTTGAATAGCTCTCAATCTAACCAATTCTGCTTGTAGTAAATTCGTAATTTGGAGTTCCTGTTGAGTTAATTGGAGGGCCCGAATTTCTGACACGATGCGCTGTTCGATTTCTTGTAGCTGTTGTTCGATATGAGGTGATGCTGGTGATGAATTTTGTCCAAAATTATGATTTGGCTCTTGAGGTTGAGGCTGTGGTTGTGGTTGAGCTCGTCGGGGAAATCCTAGTTCCATACCATAAACTCTAGGTCCTGGATTCGCACCCGCACCATCGAGACCTGCTTGACCTGCAGGATCGCGGAACCCTGCAAAATCATTCAGATTTCCTTGTCCAAACCCCACTCTCAAAGGTCCAAGATTGATCATACGCATACCTCCACGGCCACGGTTTGCTGGCTGGGGAGGAGCTGCAGGAGCGCGTGGCTCACCTTGATCGTCAGGCCATCGCATTCGTTGATCGTTGGGATTTTGAGCAGCGTTAGGAGGGTTAGCCGCATTTGCGGCATTAGGGTCAGCGGCAGTCTCAACGACTGGCCTTCGACATGTTGGACACACTTGTTGTCTTTCGAGCCAACTCTTCAGACAGCCGAGATGGAGAATATGGCCACAGGGCAGTTTCTTTGGACGATTGCGTTCATTAACGGCACCTGGTCTTGCTGGTGCTCCCGCAGGCGCTGGAGGATTTGTTACAGACCAAGGTCGCATGTCTTCGCGGCAAATAATGCATGTGTCTTCTCTCTGGATGTCCTCGACAGTAGCATCTGGATATCGCTTATTCATATCATGAGTTGCTCTGCGGTACCGGATAAAGGCTGTGAGACGCTTGAGGAAAGATCTTGCCGTAACGAAAAGATCTCGCATTATGTGAATAGGTAGGCCGTAGAAAGTGAGAAGAATGAAGAAGAATGAGGTGTAGATGAGAAGTTTCATGAAGTCTGTGTAAAGTTTAGCTAATTTTTTTTGAATGCATACCTTTCAACTTACCGGTGATTAGATCAAGAGTCAAAACCCATTGACCCTTCCCTTCCCAACCTGGGACTTCAATGTCCATCTCGTCGATATCATCTTCGGAAGGTAATGGACGATTTGCGGCATCATTGTTTTCCTCTCCCTCCGTATTTGCAGCCGCTTCTCTCTGTCTAAGAATTTCCTCCCTCTCGGCT
This sequence comes from Clarireedia aff. paspali H2, assembly GCA_026770245.1. Taxonomy (NCBI): domain Eukaryota; kingdom Fungi; phylum Ascomycota; class Leotiomycetes; order Helotiales; family Rutstroemiaceae; genus Clarireedia; species Clarireedia aff. paspali H2. The sequence goes on from JAJCXA010000181.1 coordinate 4,311, forward strand.
CTCACTTCTCTTCTCCTCTCAGCCAGCCTTTCCTCTGTCTGCTTCTTTACAATCCTCTGCTCTTCCAGCGAAATTCCATATCTACAAGCCGTGCTCAAGCTCGATGTAGTCAGAACCGCAAACTCAAAGAGAAACATAACCATCATATTAGGTCTCGCCTGTCTAATGACTGTCTCCACCGTATAGCCCATCAACCAAGCATCGTAAATGACCGAAATCGCCAAGCTTATCGATAATCTGATGTGGAAAAGTCTTGGATTTGCAGGCGGTTGCTGTTCTAGAATCTCAACTCGCCCGTCACCAATCCAGCCCCAGACCTTGCCCGTAAGAAGCGCAACAAACATGACAAGAAACCAGGCTCCTACTTCTTCGCGAAATATGGTCATCGCGAGACAGGTTTCAGTAACAGCGAACCAGGCTTTTTCGTAGAGTTGTTCGATTTCGATCGGTCTAAGTGGTCCATAGCAAAGTCGTTGAAGGCCATACATGAAGCTCGAGAATAGGAACAGGATTAGATTGATGATGATCTGGGGTCCAAAGTCAGCTTTGTTGCGGGACAGTGGGGGAGCTCGGGCTTCAGGGCATGCTTACCATCAAGCAAAGATTGCTTTGCGCAAGGTAAACACATGCTGAATAGAAGTTTGCGCGTTGATTGAAAGCAGACAGGATGACTCCCGCAGCCGCAGCCGTTGAGATACCTGCATACCAAGCAAGTCTCGAACCCATTGTGAGCTTGTCAAACGTAAACTTGCAAATGTTGGTACGAACAGAAGCTTATGGAAAGCTCGAAGCTAAGGAATCGGCAATCTGGCTCAAAAAATATCCGTCTTTGCCGATACTATTAAGGTCATGTGTCCATTGTGATACTCATCCGAATAATATTAGATGAGGGTTTGAAGCAGAAAGATGGTGGAATCCTGCTTTGCCGTTGATTGATGATGAAATTGGGAAACTGGACACGTTCCGGGAGTGATAGATGCACGAGCCACAATTTACGCCACTTTCTTCGTAGAGATCCGAATGAGAACAAATACAACTACTTTATAGGAATCTCAGTTGTATTCAAATTTATAAGTAACCCGAGGTGAGAGACTACCATTCTTCATGTTTGAGCTACTCTCTCACTGTACAGCAATACATGTGTTCTGGAGTACTTCTTCATAGTTCAAGTCTCAATGAGCAGTTATACGACTCACAGCCACACCCCACCTCTAGAGCGAAATTCCATCTTCATCACTCAAAAAGATCGATCTCGAAATGGCCTCAGAGAGTCCGTTAATTAGACGGTATTAAGAACAAATTTCATATGCCCTTCGTGTATGGAACCTAAGATACAATCTGACCGATTCCCAGAGGAATGAAACGTTCCTTTCATGCCCTTGCCACCGCCAATAATGGCTGCAGTATTTGGCGGCTGTAGAGGTGTTTCTTAGATCATCTCATGTCAGCGGGCATTATACTCTATATTCACCACAAGCAAGCATCGGATCATTCCAAGCAAAGAAGACAAGGTATGCGGCAGAATCAGAGGCCAGTGCTCTTTTCTTTCATTCGTTAAAGTACATCAATTACTTTACTTTACTACATCCAGTACCCCATGCTATGCACGCCTCTTTCTTCTGGTCAGACCATTTCCAGCTTCTCCCTGGGTCCCACAATTCTGGTCCAGCCAAACTTTGTAGAAAATGCTCTCTTCGTCAAAGCAGAATAAAAAACAGAAAATCTGTAAAAGCAACGCTCGTGATATAACAAAACTCTGTTGATGCTATTCCATATCCCATGCCATGATAATGTATGATGATAACATTCGCCAAAATTGTAGCCTTTTTTATCTCAAGTTTCAAGTCTGCTCATGACCATGACAAAAAAAAGAAAGAAAAAAAGAATGAAAAAGTGAAGAATAAAAAAGTGGTATCGTCCCATCCCTTGTAAGAGATATAATGTTTATCTCCCATGATCCAAAGCGCCTTTATAGTAATGCAGATGTTAGACATATCCTATCAAGATATCCCAAATCGTAAAAATAAAACAATAAAACAAATCCATAACTCGTTACAATGAAGCCGTGAAGGTCAATTTATGACTCTCGCTTAACTTCCATAAGTTTTTCCAAATCCATGCCGGTAAGATCATCAGCAATCCAAGGACCCTTCTCTTCCTCGGTAGCATTGTGGAATGCCTCTGCCCTCCTCATGGTCTGCACATCCAGGTCGGTGACGTAAGCCTTCTCATCGCCGAGCTTGATGCGGACCTCATAGTCGGTGTCAAGCATCATATCGTCCTTCCATAGACGACGAGGACCATCGAAGACGGTAAGAACGCGCTTCTTCATTTTCATTTGAGCTGTTGGACATCCCCATGAAGATGGATAGTCCTTGCGCTTCTTGCGACCCTTGGAGTTCAAGGTAACTCCTCCCTTTGAATGGGTCATGCCGCGGGATTTCTGAACGCCATTTGCAGGATTGCGGTTCTGTTGCCTCTTTCGGAAATTGCGGACACGAAGAGTGTAGTCATCATCATTGTCGTCTTCGTTTTCTTCCTCATCCTCATCTTCTGTTGCAGAGTAGATGTTTGTGGTGACGGGAAGGGCATTGTTGCGAAGAGTCTCGTGAACATCTTGATCTTGCTCGACTTCGGCAAGACGACGAGCATTAATTGCCTCAGATGGCTCTTCTTGTTGAACAATTCGAAGTACACAGTCGTCAAGATGCTCATAGAAGTCTTGCGCATTGCTGAATGTTGCTGAGCAAGTAGAGCATTTTCCAGTAGCGTCTGGCGCATAACCGGACAGCTTCTTTCCACTGTTGATATTGGCGGAAGTCTTCTTTCTGCTGTTTGGTGGGGTCTGTTCAACTGCATGGACAGAGGTAAGATGTCGCTTGAATACATCGGCGCGGTTGAACGATTTTTCTGCCGCAGACCCTGAGCCTGGGCAGAAACCGCACACCATTGTCCCTTTGTAGTGAGTCAATGTGTGTCGGTTCTTATCGTACTTCCGAGCAAAGCCCTTGATGTGATAGTCACATGTTTGAATCGGGCATTTTTCCGGACGCTCATTTTGGTGAGTCAACATATGAGCTTTCAGGTCCTTAAAGATCTTCCCGCACTCTGGGTATGTGCAACGACCCTTTTCTTTTGACTCTTCACCACTGAAGTTTCCTTCTTGGCTACCATATGACTGGTGGGAAATCGTGAGGGATGGCCTTCTAACCATTGCAGGTGGGTATGGATAATATTGGGCACCCAAATAGGGTGAGGCGCTTCCGGCCTTGATAGGTCCAGGGCTCCTTGAAGATAGCTGAGATGGAGATGGTGAGGTAGGATATAATGGAGCTTGGTAAGGAGAGAGTTCAGGATGCCCGGTAGCCGATGTTGACCGAGCGGAGAATGGAGCGTGGAGAATTGATGGGTCTATAAATCAAACGTTAGCATACGATTCTCCTCTAGTCGCTTGGCGAAGCTAGCTAGTGCGGGATTGACAGAGGAAACACACAAGAAGATTCAAGGGGCGCGACAAAATTGCCACTGGATTGAGAAAAGAAAGGAGATTGTTGATATGAAGCATAAGACGAGACCGGCTCGGAAGTAAATGGTTGCGAAATTGAAGACACTGGAGATGATCTGATCTCATGACTTCGGGTCACGCTGCTTGGAGATGTGAAAACTGGCGTGTGCAAACTTGAGGAAGATCGATGAGATACAGGAGAGATGGAAAGAGCGGCAACACGAGAAGAATTCAAGTTTTCTCTTCTGAATTCTGTTCGCCTTGCGCTGACAGGTGTAATTGGTGAAGCGACTGATGACGCTGATTCCAGTGGGGATTGAATTGTAGAAACAGAAGACAGAGATCCCGTGTTGGAAGAAACAACAGAATTGTGGTGATGAGATGTAGATCTAGAGATATTTTCACACTCACCAACAAAGCCAGGCTTGGCCGAACTGAAGTCTACATTAAAGTCTTCCATACCTGCAGTGAAGTTGTAATCGGTACCATGACCGAAGCCATCGTAGTTTACGATACTTGGATTTATACCAAGACCGGTTCCCCACTCTGAGACTGACACAATGTGGCCGTTGTTCGAATTCGGTGAGCCGATAGTTGAGGATGTCGCAGATGGCCCACTTGCTGTGGAGTAGTTTGAAGGCGCAGCACCCCTAAGCTCTGGTGACTCGAGGAAATTTGGAGGGGCTTCGGCATACATTGTTGTATTGTCGAAGCCGGTAGAAATGGGATAGATATCTTGTGTTCTTGGGTAGGCGAATGTGGCATCATCCATGTGGAAGTTGGGCATCCCGTTGTATGGGTATTGTGGAGAGTACATTGTAGCATCTGGGAAGAGAGGAAAGTCGGTTTCGTTGTCGTTTCCCATGTGTCGCGACAGCATATGAAATGAGTGATCGGAGACTGCAGAAACCATTTTGAGTTGTGTTTGTTTGGATATAAGACGGTGATGGCTGGCTATGATGTCTTGGTGGAAGCCACTTATCGCCGACTAGATTGCGGATCAGTAAATTGCTTCACGGATCATCTGCTCAAAGTCGTATAAGAAAGCTGTCTACCTTTGAATCGTGTGAGGCTCCACGATGAAAGAGTGCAGTCGTGTATAGCTTCCTTGAAAGTGTGGTGTATGTTTGGGGAAGGCTAGGTGGATGGTGGTCGGGTATATATGCTTCGATGCTTGTTGCGCAAACCAGATATCGACGATAGTTGGGTAGATAGCGGTACTAAAGTAGTATTTTGGGATGAACAGAGATATTATCTGAGACAGTATGCCGATGAAGGAAGCCGACGTAAGAAGAAGGCGAGGCACGGAGAATATATATATATATATATATCTATCTATAAGGTTATGGAGGAGTGAGATAGGACCGGGGACAAGGTAGCTAGGTAGATGGGTGAGAAAAAAGAGGGTCGTGGGAAAAGGAAGTAAAAGTCTTAGTGCAAGGCCGAAGCAGTAAGATTAGGTACGATGCAGTAATTCGGGAGCAGAAGGTCGATCGATGCCTTGCGCTGTTTATTGCCAAGTGGGAGGAGAGAGGGGAGCGGGATGAAGGCTAGGCCTAGTACCCAGTATGAAATCTTGGAGGAAGCAGATGTAGGGCTTGTAAAGGAAGAAGGCAGTAGTAGTAGGTGGACAGGTCTAGATATGTAAGGTAGGTATAATGATTCGCTCTTCAGGATTCCTGACTGCTGATCGATGATGATGATGGTGATGCTGTTTGGAGATGCCAATCAATGTATCTAGGCACTTTGGGTATAATCTGGAAGGATGATGTCCTTTTTTGAAAATAAATCCAAGTCGAAGGGGCCATCCCAAGGATTAATATCTTAACAAAAGTATTATATGGAGGGATAATCGTAGGGGATGTGCTGGTGGGGAAAGTTCGACTGGGAAGGGGACCCAGGAAAAAGATGTGTGCTAAGCCCGCTCGATGAACATGGTATTAATCCTTGTCAGCCCCAAAAAGTTCCCTGGTTCTGATATTCAATACCCCGGAGAAGCAAGTAGCCTTGTCAAAAAGAAGAAAGATGTTTCAATCTTCCTGCTCTCGGGACGTGCTTTTCGAAGTAGTACGAGGTAAGTAGTTCTTGTATTACTATTCGACTATTGCCCATTTTCGACTCCGTAGACGTTAGTACCAGCCAACCGATTTCACCAGGGAAACTAGCCAATGTAGGTACCGCTACAAGTCAATCAGTCAGTTGGCATAGATACCCAGATAGTCAATGCTTCTTTGGACCATCTCTCGCGACGAAAGGAGAGACAGCGCACCGCAGTAGTTGATCTAGAAACCAGAAAGGTTTAGGTATGGTGAAGCGTCCATGGCTCACAGAAAAAAAGTCGAGTTCGGAAATGCCTACTACAGTACACCTGGTGCTATGTACAAATGGAACTCACCGCAGTGGATGCAGTGCAGTGCAGATGCATAATAACCTTTTCCCTCCATCTAGCACAGCAAATCCACTACACCGAAACTACATGCACCACATGCACACCCACATCCACACCACAAAAACAGGCACCAAAAAGACACAGCCTTACCCGAATCCATCTGACAAAATGTATGGCTCCGACTAGGAGTTTCCCATTCTCACTAGCTAGCAGATACATGATACTACTGCAACTGTGCAGTACAGTTCTGACCAGGAGCAAGGGCACAACATGCATACCAGCATTATGAGTGGCCGCCTAGGGGAAAAGCGATGTCCCCACCCATCACTTCATCGCCATCTCCGTGTAGTCGGTCAGTCAAAAAGCAAAAAGGTCTTGGGAATGATGGGGTTTCTCCTCCACTCTTGGGTGTAAGATATTACCCAGTACAGCCATTTCCCCAAATGTAATCAAGCAATAAAGTAGATTTGATTGTATTTTCGTAGCATCTGCCAATCACATCCTATCAAGCCCAAAACCCTCGACCAAACACCAGCAGCACACTCACACTCGGGAAATCATGGGTACGATCCCCTTGTCAGCGTCCTTCCCGATTGCTACAATACAGTACCGGGCCTCCTCTCGCACCTTGCTGGGGATGAAGCAAATGATGCTCGAATGATGCGTGCCTCATGTAGATCTCCATCCTACCCTACTCCTCCCAGAGTTCCCAACCACATACCATCTCGGGGTGGGAACAGGTTAATAAAGTTAAGGCTTTACCCTGTTGGATTCGCCTACTTTCGCTCCTCTTGTACAAAAGCAGTGGAGAGTTGGCGTGGGTATCTATGGGTTGAGTGGCTAGATCTCTCATGCAGTCCAGATTGGGAATTATCCATATCCAAAACAAGATTAATGAAATCTTTGACTGTTCATCTGTAAGTTACATCAATACTTTTATCCACTCAAAACATGCATCCTCGGTATCGGTACGTATGATCGACAGGAAGACATCGAGTATGGGCGAGCGAGATGGGGGCATTTTACTGCTGCCTGGGATTGAGATGTATCATTGTCATTACATTGATTCGGATGGAAGTACCTGCTCGCACATCGAACGATGAGTACAGACATGGTGATATAAAAGGAACACAAATAGAGGTACCCGGGGATTCGGACTGTCTCTCTCTTACCTGGGGGATAGTCAACTACGGACCGCTTGCTGTGCAGAGTATGCACTGTGGCCTAGGTAGGTACTTCCGTCCTGGTACCGGCACGAAGTTCTGACAGATTGGAACTGTGCCATCTGCTTTCCTGTACCCCATGCCCTCTCCCACTTCTCATCCGCCCTCATCCCAAAGTACTGTTCCCCGTCCATCGCAGTAGCGTATCTTACAGTGCCATGCAGTCTGTGGTCTGTGGCTAACTAGGTAAGCTTGGTCAGGGGCGCACGACCTCTTATTGGCCAATGTACGAAAAGCCATCCGTGGCTCGTACGCCAACCACAGAATTCGCTAGTCTACTCGGCCACAGACCACCGGCCACAAAGCCTTTCACCTCAACGTACCGGTATCCACCGAGGCACTCTTTTTCCGACTGTCTCTTCACCCAGAGCACAGCCTCGAAGTGCACAGCCATCTTTTTTCCCTCTGGCTGTGCGCACGACGTCCTGTACCCATCGTCACCATATCGTCATATTGCGGTCCTGCATTATTCCAAGTCGGAAACATTACTTGATCGATCGAAATGCGCAAAGGTGTGGATGGTTGCACGATGCACTGCGTGCCTGCTCTGTTTGTTACACATCATTGTTCCAGAAGATTTCCAAGGAAATCAAATTAGACAATTCCGAATATCATCATCACGGATCCGTTACCGATCAACGGACGCTATTTTTCCAGTGCTCTCGTTTCCTTCCCCACCACTCTACGGGAGTATAGGCGGGACGGGAAAGGGCTCCATTTATTTTGACTTCGCAAGGCAGATTTAATTTCCTTCTACACGCAACTACTCTTTCTACGCGAGTTCATCGGTTACCAAGTATCGAAATTACGACCTTCTGCGAGGACCTCGTACTGGAGTCATCGCCGTCCAAACGATGCCCCATGGATTCAAACGGCCACTCCCTTCCTTCTCACCTCTCCTCCGACCTATTGCTTTGCGGATCGTAAATATGCAATGCCCCTGACCTTCTCTCGAGTACTTTCATCCTCGCCATATGTCCTCGTTTTGTGTGCGTGCAAGGCCACCCGCATATTCGATGTCCACATTCCTCTCATCTCAATTAATCTTTTGGATCTTGTTCGTGTCACAGAAGGATTCCGAAGCATCTGACCAAAGGCTTATGGATATTGGTTTCATACATTGTGTATGCTATCCGGTCTCTGCATTTGTCCAGCCCACAAACATCTCCAATCACGCGGCATAAAGCTCAATCCTTATCGAAGGATTGGGACTTTAATCCTTCTAGAAGCCATATTGGACTTGCTTGCCGGTTACTCAAACATCATCAATCACTTCTGGTACTCGGTAAGAATAGCTCTCACCCTCTTCTCCCCCATGAGTTCATTAGAAAGCATTGAACGAACCCCCTGCCTATAACTCTGCAACTTATCGGAACTCAGCCCTATGAACTCAATCCCTAACACTTCAAACCGGCCCCCAAATCCCCTTTCTCTTCATATCCAACCAATTGACCAAACACCGCTTGCTTTCTAACTAATACCCTACCTAGCTCCATTTCATATGTTCATATGATATGATATGATCCCCTTTGAAGCATGCAAAACCGTCTTGGCGTCGGATCCTTATGATTATCTTTGCGTCTACGAAGAATTGAATTGGCTGGCTAAATTAAACTCTCAAACATCGAGAGTGAGCAGAGTCGTTGGGAATAAAGTTACTATTTCTATAATCATAACAATTTTGCGAATATCCTTTCGCCATGTGGCACCTTTTGGGATTTTTCATTTGGCTTGGTGCCAAATTCTTTCTCGTGCGATGTTTATGTGTTATGCTTCCTCCACCGAGTAAGGCAAAGCATGCGAGTGAGCATATTGGTCCTACCTTACCGGCTCCAGGCTGCGTCCGGCATTTGAGGATGCATCGCCCGATGGTGGTGGCATGATGTACTGTGCTGAATTCGGATTACTCATACGTATAAAGTAATGTAGGATAAGGTTTCCGCGTCAAGTCTGGTGATGATTAAGAATTTCAGAAAAATACGATTAATTTCAGAAAAATACGATCTTACCCTGAACAACGACTCAAAAGGGGTCGTTGGCTTCAATAGCACAGCCTATCTGAAGAGCCAACTAACCATCTTCCTCGTCATCATTTAAAACCGTTGGTAGAAGTAGCTCAAATACTACGACACGTTCATCTTCATTTTATAGGGCTGAGCATGAGCCAATCGAAGCACGCAAAACCAATCATTATTCACCTATATGCATGCACATACATGCACACAGGATACAACCAAGTCGGTCATCACCGCGCCTTTGTGGCTAGGACATCACCAACTCAATTGACTCCACCGCTATTTGCAACATTTCGTACAATAACCAATCGCACTTCATCATCTGCGGAAATATTCTTTCCGCAGAAAACGATGCTTGGTCTCTCAAACATCGATTCTCACGCTGCAATGAACCAACCAACGGCTCTCAGGCGCGTGCGCGACTAAGACAGTGGGGTGGTGGGTGGATGTTGGTTGATATTCGATGTAACTTTGCCATGCAGTGAGCCTGCCAGCAACGTTTCAATATACCGAAAAGAGTGCCTCTTCAGCTTACATATGAAGGAGATGGCGTTCGCGAATATGTTCCATCGTTGCCTATCTTCACCACACCTCACTCCACTTGTCTTCCAACCTCAACCTCACGCAGAATGGATGAACAGCTCACAAACAGTTCTACTCATGTTCGCCTCCTCAAAGCAACATCGTATCAAAATGCGCGGGCGCATTGAAATGTTTATCACAGCAGCGCACTGTGCTCGATTCTGTCATATTTACGATTCTAATGTCTAGTTACGATACAAATATTAATTATTTTCTGCCAGATCAAATGCAGATCATGCATTTATGTCCGAAAGCAAAAATATTGATTAACTGCCAGCAACTCAATCAATGCACTGATTTACGGTACTGTAACTGGATATTCGGTACTGACCGATCAAACCAGGTGAACAGTAGGGTCGCGCAATACTAGCCAAGCGCAATACAATATTCACCCACCCACCCTTCATCGCACCAAAACAACCTCTCGACATTAATATCAATATCCCCATTCACAATTACAATTATTCTAGACCGGGGGTCTATCTGTTTGTCTGAAACACGAGAAAATAAGTTCAGACCTTCTTCTGTCCCCCGAACCTCTACATCACAGACACACTTTTGAACCCCTCATAGTTCATATCATCCGATTTCCAAGCCCAAACCAATCCTCGAACAGGATCAACCTTGGAGATTGAGCAAGAACTAGCTACGGCTTGTACTGTGTTGACCAAAGCTTGCATGTCCCTCGTAGTCGAATGGATGTGGCTTGGTTGGTATTCTACCTTTCCATTTCCCCGCTTCTTGCGGGTTTTCCCCCCCCAAAGTCTGGTCGCCCCTTCATTTTTCACCCTCTTCTCGCTTAACAAGTGACCTACCTGCAATGCTGTTCCTAATTTCATGCTCGTCTATCCATATCCGTGTTAAGTTTTGGGTGCTTGTACGAGTATTATTAGAATTACTAGGTAGGTCCTGGACCTAACTAACTAGCGGTAGTTATCTATCAGTGAAAAGTTAGTGGCAGTGGTCAGTGAGCCCCAAGCCAAACATGTCAAAAAGGACGTTCTAGACAAGCGGGAAACTTAGGGGGGAGAGCGGGAACGTAGGACACGAGCCAGAAGAATGTCAAAGTTTTGCCCCTTCTTGTTTGTTGCGATAGGGTGGATAGAGAAACAAAATGCCAACTACCTGTTTTGCCCTGAACGAACCCTACCAACGACTATTCTCCATACGTGCGTATTTTTCTCACTGCCGAGTTTACCACGAACGTATCCCAATATTGGGGTCCAGAACCCAAAAACAACTTGACACTCATGCAAACTCGTTGGATATCAAATCGCCCATGCGACACCAAGCGATGCTATATCTCCTTCGGGCTTTACCACGCGAAAATCCCAAAAGGAAGGATTGATCACCCGTACGTACCCGCTTGGGCATCGACTCACTCCTCCCCTTGGCTAACCTCCATCTTATCACACCACACATCTTCTCAAGATCCCAGAGATCATCAATCAATGCCAACAACCCATACCATGCTCCGTATGTAAAATCTAATATCCCCCCTGCTATTTTTATCCCCCTTGATGCGGCTCTTTTCTCCCCAATCAAGCATAGTCCGCGCGGCCAGATCGTACCAGCGTCCAGTAATATCATGGCAAAAGTGCCTCCCTGCCGTGCAACCCCATTTTGACACCCTTGCGTCCAGTAATATGCGCTATCCACTCTTTTCCTGGGGACAAGCATTTTCTACTGACATGGGGTTGCGATAGGATGGGATATATGCAAAAGATATGTCAAAGCGGGAGAGCATGGCTAGATGAGGAGCAGTTGTACTGGGTAGGGGAAAAGCGATGCCTAGTCCGTCGATAGTAGATCTGTGCAACCAAATCCTCGGGCTCCGTCTTGTGTCTGTTCGCTCCTTCGTTTTGTCTGTGTGTTAAGTTGCAAAAGTGGTTGTTTCTCGCTCCCATATTGCTGTCCCTGTCCGAGCCAAGTGTTGATTCTGACTTTGCCCTGAAAAAGAAATCGCTGCGAAGTTAATGGACGGATTTAAGGAGATAGGGAAATGGAGCTCGCATGTCGTTATCCGTTTTGCATTGAGTGAGGTACTGGGTAGGGAAACGGGGGGGTTGCCAGAGTTTGAGACTGGTTCAGTTCATAGGCTATTACATCTGACTTGGTAATTGCGTTCTTCTTTTGGTCATTATTGCGGGTGATTGTTGGCACTCACTCCCACGTGAAGGAGAGCTTCCATTTCATTTCCCACAATCCACACACACACCTTGAGATCAGTGCATATTTTGTACCACCGATCTTCATCTCAAGATGCGCAATGCCAAAATGCACATCTTTGTACCATGAAGGAAACCAACCATAGGAATTGACTGCCAAGTCGCCGACTTGAAGATCTGGCGGGTCTATGGACATACTTGCATATCCTCTAAGACCGTCACTTTCTTTTTTGATGATGTTTGTCTGCATCTGTACTGTCCTGTATCTGTCCTGTCCTGTCCTGTCCTGTCCTGTCCTGTCCTGTACTGTATATGTGCTCGTTATCGCATTTGCTTCAACATGCTTGCGGGGGTGTCGGATATTTGCTCGGATTCTACAGTTTCCGTTTCTTCCTGCGGAGAAATCAGAAAAGCAGAAAGAGGGATCTAGACCCAAGCATCTCCATCCATCCCAACTGGCACGCGGGAACCGGAACCGGATAGTACGGGGAAAGTCCGAAAGAACTCCCCCTCCTGGTAGAGTTACTCTTGCTAGGTACCAGGTAGTTACTTACTTTTCGCATCTTGCATTTTTTGGCCTTTTGCCTCCCTTACTTGTGACCTACACATCATCCATCCCCCTGAATGCAAAAGAGCACACCCTCATCCTCTGGCCAACCCCAAACAGGAATCAAACAAACCCCATCTTCGCCTATTTCTTCTCAATTTGAACAGACACTCCATGTAACCTTAACCCACAATCAGATCCATCATCCTTCTCCCGGCCGAATTCGATCTCAAGATTGCGATATTGGAGGGAGGGCAGAGGACAAAAACGTGGCATGCTTGTTTGGAGTAGTCAACTTGCAGCAATTTGATTGGTGAGTTTTCGAAGGCTCTCGCTCGGGACCGACAGGTGACAAGGGAGGGGAGGAAAGCCGAAGGCAACAGAATTACTTCTCTGTGAGGGAGTGGATGGACGAAAGACATGGTTAGGGTTGTACGGAGGCATGTACTGGGTTGAAGTTGGTTGGCGTCGCCCTGTGCCCTGTGTGATGGAAGGAACATGAGGAAAGTATCGCACGAATGAAACATATTGATTGGTTGGGACTGAGTGACTGGCTACAGTTACAGTTGGGCTTGCAGAGAGGGAAGTAAATTTGGGGAAAAGTCTCCGGTACTTGGGTACTTTTTTGGGTAGGCGTGTGCAATATACGCCCGTATGTGTCTGGATTGGTCTCTAGAAAAGAGATTTCAAACAAACACATAGGGATAGGGGTAAATGACGAATGCATCTGATTCTAGTGTTTCGGTACTGTTGATGTCCCTTCCTCTTTCTCTACCACATCGCGATAAAATTCTAGAGCATAACATGATCATAGCATGATCATAGCATGATATTCACTCCCTGGGACTATTTTGCCGTATCTATCCATCATCCCATATCACATGCCCTAGAGACCAACGCACGATTCATCTCCTCCCGCACCTCCCCTTCGTCTTTCCCCTTCCCTTCTCCGGCAAGTCATCTGCCCCAGAAACCGCCACCAAGCTTTCAAACCCACCTATTCATAGCACAACCCGCATAACGCCCCCTCTCCCTGTCGCCCCAACTCCATCGAAATATCGCCCGTCCACATATGTAATCTCATCTATCCTACTATCAAAAACACGTCTCTAGGCTCCAGCTTTTCGCACCTCGACTGGAATGCTCTCCCTCATCCTTTCAATACTTGGCCGATCTAGTTGCCTTCCCTTCTGCATTATGATGATGTGAAGCAGGATGGTTCAATTTCCCCTGCAGCACTGGGTTGATTACTTTACAGTTTTGCTTTACTTTTTTGCTTTTTTGGGACTCGTACTGCGTTGGGATTGGTTGCAGATGAGGGTCCCTGCGGTGATCGGATTCTCGACATGGAAAATCTGACATCCTATCCTTGATATTGTGTAGCCATCTGAAACTTCGAGAAGTGTTGATTGGAATGTGGTGGCAAGAGGGGTTGGAGATGGCGCATATACTTCTTTTTTTAGGTCATGGATATGAAGGTGAAGAGGGAGGGGTACGAGATGAGGCGTGATATGTATTTTCAAGAAGGGGGGGGTTGAAGTCGGATGAGATGAAGTTGGAGGAGGGCATTGAGGGCACTCGTACCTTCAGTTGATCGAATGATTGGTTGTTATACGGTTCATGGGTATACAATTCTCTTTCGTGGGAGCAACTGAAGGTGTCCTGATCGCCCTGATGGGTTGTACGAGCCGCATTGTATCATCGGAGACTTCTTCCAGTGAGAGGCCTCACATTGCTACGTCTCTGATACTGCTCAATTATACACAGTTCCTTCTCATTCTGCGGCTCACCCTCACTTATTTCCACATCATAGCTCGTATCTTCCTTGTACCCGCTGTTCATGCTATCATGCTGTCTCGATTGCATAGATTCTATCTTGCATATCTGCCTACCTACCTGTCTGGATCAACCCCACACCCAATGAATATCTCCCAAGCTTCAATTTCCGTTCTCCAATTCTCATATCCAATGTTTCTACCCTCTCGCAATCTTAATCCCCACTCTTCTCCATCTCTATCCGCTGTGGGAACCTCATCCCGCGTTCACTGATGACAACGTATATCCACACGACTGAGACATTCTCGTTCGGCTTGCAGCAGTTGGGTGGAGCGCCGTCCGCTCGTCGTTGATGGATACGGGTTTGGATCAGAAAACGTCATACATATGCATTGGATCGCAGTGGTGCTGCGCAAGTGCATAAAAATTTGCATGTGGGTTTTAGTGAGAACCTATCTGTTACGACCTCGTGATTGTAGATCTAAGACCAAGATCTTCCGACGAATCGCATCTAAATGAGCCCAGGTGAGTTTCCGGCAAGTAGGTTCTTATCTTACACGTCGTGGATGAGTCCTGGGATCTTGATTATGATTTCAGGAAAGATTTGCACAGAATCACTTGAGCCGGATAAGCAAGCCTGCAGTTGCACCTTCTAGAAGGGAGGTAATATTACCATTTTCTATTTGTATTGTCTATGTGAACTCTCCCTACACCATTTAGATCCTCTGCAAATCCTTTCATGCTCTCTGGCCATTTGCCCTTTCTATCCATCGATTGTACTTTCCCAGTCCTCGTCTCTTCTTCTTTTCCATCTCACAAACCTCGACAAAATTTCCCAGGGAGAAGCAGTCACCTCACCTCAAGTCGCGATCAAGTCGAGCTTAGAAGTCTAAGTCCTTGCTTGATCTGGGCTCCGAACCAGGACTCTGCCATGCAAAGTATGCGGCGCGCAAGTGCAGGCTCAGTTGGACATGTGCCTTCTGTTTGTTTCATTTGAATTCGTATTGTTTTTTCATTTCGCATCATCTTAAGCTTTCCAAACTCAAAATGCCTACAGAATTGGATCGTCGGTCCATTATCACAGTTGCATTGCTTCAAATATCAACTCCTGTCCTTGAAGCATGTAGTCAAATCTAGCATCTAGCCAATCAATTGTGCGACGACCAGCGTCCAAAACTGCGTACGCATGTATGTATATACATGTGTGTAAAATGTCTACTTGCCGAGTATCCGTACGTACCGGATACACGGCATGAAGTCATTGGCCGGAATTCCTGGGTCAGCGCCCAGAGGAAAGAGTCATATGGTGTGTGTGTCGATTGTACCTTGGACGAGGATTTCGGGATTTTAGTCGGTGAGAGAGATCACTCACGCACATCTGACAGATAATATAAGCAGGGGAAACTGGGAATAGTGAGGCACAGTATGTGTTCTATCTCATCTTATGATTTTATAGTTCATGCAAATGTACGTTGAACTTGGCGGAAGCGAATACGAATGGAATGGTGGAAAGTGACTAGTGAATCGAATCCGATGATCTCTGGGACCGTAAGAATGAGTAATATTAATGATAGAGTTCATAGATGTTCGTTCGTGCTGATGTACAAGGTGCGGTAGACTCATCTTCGGTACTCCTGAAATTTAAATTCTGCATTTTTCAGAGGTCTGTTTCCCCAACTTCTTGGCAAATCCATGGGGAAGACTTTTAGCTCAAACTCACACGGAATCCGATCAACTCCGACGAAGCTCAAATAGACACAAACACGTAGCTACATGTCATATACCTTCGGACGGTATGCAGTGCTGCCGTATACCCAGAATATCCCCGCAGTTAATCAATCATCTTCTCTTGTATACAATATCAGGGGAACAACGATGGTTGGCTGAGCTGCCCAGTACTGTAGGCCCTGTTTTAACCCCGTTCAAACCAAGGCATTCCTCGGCAAGCTCATGAAGTTGCGAGATCAAGATCAAAAGATAATCATCAGTAGAAGCACCAAGGTGTTTGAGATGATACAATATATTAGTATTAGGTTGATATTAGATAGCATTCATGTTTCGTCATTTCACAATCTCCCCCTAAAGCACTCAATAACAGTTCAACACACATGTAACCCCCATCCATTGTATCCAAAGGACAAACGAATATCCCAAATCCGGCCATCGGGCAAACCTTCATATGAGTATACCTCCATTGCATTTCACTCCATCCTCTCCGCCCTCGTAATCCCCTCCACAGCACGATGACCCTCTCCACCAATCCTCTCATCGTCCTCCGGGCACCCCGCCAACTCCATGGGCATTCCGTACTCACCGATCGCGAGCTATATAGCTATTAGCTCTTCTATTTCCCCTGTCTTCCAAGTCTCATAATAGAAGCTGGAAACCAAAACTCACCGGACGTCCATTCATTCCTACACTCATACCAATCAATGCACGCCCACTGAGTCGCAATCCCACCTCTCCCTTGCCCCATCGCCCTCTCAATCATGCCCAGCTCCTCCCTCGTAAAATCTTCATAAAAATTCCCTGTCCAAGAGCCTCACCATCTCCTCAGCCGCATGCATCAAAGCCTCAGCATTCACGAATTCCCTCCCCACAATGATCTCTCGCGTTTTCGAATAACCCCCTTCATACTGTAGTTTCCACATAATGCGACGCTGGTTTGCACGTCAAACGCCTGTACTGTACAATCGTGCTACCTTGGTATAGATAGTACAAAGTAGCTTCCACCGCCAACCTGGTGGATTTTCCGCTTGACACGGGGTGGGTTATGATTCATGGCGATTCTCCAAGAATGATGTAGCGAGCTTGTTTGGAGCACTACCACGTAGCTCGATGGATGTTTTTGGTGCCTCGCAGAGCTGAGCTTCTGCCAGGGGAAAGTGATCGGGTGGTGTGATGTATTGATGATGTTTCTCGTTAGCAGCATTTGTTTTTCTATAAATGTTTGCAGTGTGTTCTTGAGAGAATCTGCTTGAATAGTCAAGAAAAGAAATACTTACTGGACCTTGCTTGAGTTTTGCACCACACGAGATCCCAATATGATGCGACGATCTTGAGGGGATACATTGATAGGTGCAGCCAGGGAGAAGTTTGAAATTGCATCCTCGATGAGATCGTCCTCTTGTAGCATTCCATATAGTATCATGGAACTTTATGGCGGACTCGTACTTTTCCGCGACCTTCCTGCACAAAGGTCTCTGCTGCCTTTTCAACTTTAGTTGACATGTCATAATTTCCTTTCAGTTGAACCACAATCCCAACTTTTCGTCTTGCTGGAATATCGCTAATCGTGTTGATTAGTTCCGGTCTGAAGTGCTCTGGATGCTTCTTTAATTCGTCAATCTCATTTTCAAGGCTGCGGAGATCAGCCTGTCCACTGACGAGGAATCGCTTCGATATCTCATCAATGGCAGTTCTATTGATGATGTAGTTGTATCCCGGTATCGTATATTACCGAAGTGGGGATCAACAATCTGGACACCGCGGGATCGAAGATTGTAAATCAGTAGATGGGTCCTTTATGGCTTTGTAGTCACCGTTCATGTCTTGCTCATATATCTTGGACATTTCAAGATAGCCATCTAGTGTATCAGCTGTAAAGAAGTGCTTGCAGACAAGTACGACGATAGGTGTTTCGTCGAGATCGATCTCTTTGTATGACTTAAATTCAGCCATATCGACGCGAGCTTCTCCCCTGTTGGAACAAATCCGGCAATATCCTTCCAGACATGGCTCGCCACAGATAGCAGGACACCAATGTTCGCAGCAAAGGGTCAGGGCACATCTCCTACTGCAGGGTGGCTTGTTGCAAGCCCCAGCACATCCATCTATCTCATTTGTATATCGGTATGACTTCAAAAAGGGAATCCCATCGGTCTTAGTAAATGGTAAGTGGAATATTTACGGCATATTGCATCTTCCTCGGTGCTCACAATACCAGGTATATCGTCGATGCATAGTACGTAGACCTCATGGCATTTGAGCACACATTTCGATCTAGCAAATCGAACCTTCCAAGAGCACGCAAAATTGCTGACAATCATGACCACGAGTCCCCAGTGGACGATCAAATTTCTTGATATTTGGTGATTTGACCTTCTACATCCTGCCGACTGCATCTGCCACATATAAAGCTGCAGGGGCCGCCCGCACAGCAAGTGATTTCCACAGGATTCCAGACACGAAAAGCCTTCCCTGATGACATCTTGTGAGCATCAACGACATATCCGCAACTTGGAACTTTCTTCCCCACCAAAACCGTACAGCAAATCGAGGCGAGGTCTTGAGTCTGGTAGCAAGGAACTTGATCTTTTGAATGGCTACATAAAAGCTGTATGTTATCCCGTGCGGTTAAGCATACGCCACATGTATGTTTCCGGCGCTAATAGCCACATGGGATGTGATGTCGTTTGCACTCTTCTTTCGGACACTGAAATATTTTGATCCATGTTTTCCGAGGAGCAGCGAGACTTTGCGTTTATGCTCGCGGCTAGAGCGTTGTCTGTCACAGGCGAGTGGACAACCGCCTTCCAGACTCGGGCCTCGAAAAGTCTTCTAAGCACCTTGCTCCACATCGAAACACTTGTGCAAGTATACGTGATCCCAATAAGATACAGACCATACTGTGCGCGGCTCAGTATGATGTCGACGCAGTTAGTAGTTTTGAAAAAAGCCAAGTTCCATCTCCTTTGTTGCATCTTACCAGACAGACACACTACGGCGATGTTTGGCCTCCTCTCCTCTCCCTGGAAGTTGTCGACAGTTGCTATACTATACAAATGTATCAACATGAATACAGAAGTCTCAAAACCGACCGAAGTAGCTCGCCGACCCGTTTTTCCCTAAGAGCTCTTCGACCCGAATTTTGGTTTTGCCCTTCCTTCTTCATGGCCAGAATCAGCAAGCAAGCAAGCAGAAAGCCATTCTTGGTAAGCCTATCCTCGTCGTGGCCGGAGAGAAAGAACAATATCGAAGCCTTTTCGCATGAACTAGCGCACCTTTGGAAGTTGGCCCCTGTACGGGATTCACACTGCAATATCGTCACTGGTATATTTTCCTTAGCGAACGATATGTCTCGCATGTGCTCCGGTCATCTCAACTTCACATTGATTACTTGGGATATTCATTGTATGAAGGCCTAGATTATCTTCACTGTCTTGCAAGTTGTCGTGGTCAAGCCAATAAATATATCTATCAGATTTTCAAGGATAGGTATGACCGTTTCTCAAGGCGAAAATGAGTATCCAGCAGCCTCATCGATGGATCTGAGACGAAAAGGGCGTGGTCAAGGTCCGTTGAAGGCAGAAACTCACAATTATCGCTGCGTCTCTCGTCTTCGGTTGGTGCAATTTCAATCTCGCCGATAGTCAATCGATCATTTTTCTGCCTATTCTGTGGTATGTGAATGGTTCGAGGGTAGGTAGATAAAACTGCATTTGTTGAGACACAGTTCTCTGTGGCTTTATGCTCTAGACTTAAGGGGCTATCAGCTCTTGCAAGTATGGATTGAAGTTTAGAGACTCTAGCAGTTACGAAATTGAAAACTACCGATCGCTGACCAATGCCGGCAATACCTCTAACTCTTTTCATCATGTTGATAATTTCTGGGAAATCGTCGTTGAACAAAGCACGCCGCTCTCGGTTGAGAAGCTCCTGAAGACACATCGCTGATGCAACCAGTATTCGTTCCAGGGCTTGCGTGGAAGCGGAAGATTCAAACTCGTGGGTGTTGAGTAAATTAGTGAGCACTTTCTGAAAGAAGGGTATTGCTCGAGAGCTGTTACTCTCACTAATAAGGGTTAGATGCTGCCGACAAAAGTGTCGACAGATAAATAATCTAGAAACGCCGGATGTGTGATTGCCTCCAGGAACGACTAAACAAATTTGATAAAGGTATGCGCTCCACTTGTAGATGCAACCATTTCCAAGAGAGAAAGAATGTGTTGATGCCTAAAAATATCATTATTGTCAAGATCTTTCGGAAGCATCTGCTTCCACTCGCGGTTAGCATCGTCTAAAACAACCACATCCTCCCATAATAGCCTAATTGTGTAAAAGCTGTTCTTGATAGGTGGACGTTTGATAAGTTATTTCCAATCATAGTACTGTTATTTGGCTATTTCTTATGCTGGCGTTCCTTGTCGCCTTGATAACAGAGAATTGTATGGGTGCTAATCGGCGAAACTAGGGTCTCCGCTATGAATGTAAGAGTATTGCTTACCACGGCGACAATGGCTATTTCTCTTGTACCCCCGGCAGACATTATCAACATCGGGGCTTCCTCTTCTTTCTCCCTGCCGTCCACCTCGGCTACCTCACCAGCTGCCCTTTCCGCCATCAACTCTTCTACCATCCCCTCGCTATCCCTTACTAGTTGTTTGTTCGAACCATGTGAGAGTTGGAAGTGATAAGGCTGCCTTCTAGGTAGGGAGAACGTGATTTAAATCAGTGATTAAAAGTTGAAGAGAGCCGATCTAATGGAAATGAGGAGTGGAACTGTGGTTAGAGACGAAACGCGGCGCTATATTTATTGTATATTTATCATTTTCACGGATAGCGAATAGAACAACATTTTGGCTACAATGTGCCTAACTAATCCTGGAAGCCGCACTAGCTTAGATGGACCTTAAAACAAATATATGAGGCTGTGTTGTCTGAGGTATACAAGTGAGAAACATAGAAACAAATGTTCAAGAATCCGCATCATCATCGTACTCAGATGTGTAGATTGAGTGGTTAGCAGTAAATATTTTTCGCATAATATCACAACAGTGCTCATATATCTCCGTCGGTAATTTAACGAAATAAAGAGCATCGTGAGTAAGTGCCCGAGACGCCCAGTCAACAGCAACCTGCCAAAGTGACAAACGGCGAGTGTTTACTATGACTTGAAGAGTCCCAACTTGTACTAGTAGATAGATCTTGTTGTACTAAAGGAGTTTCACTGCAATGCCAGAGCTAAGAATTGAGTCATAGTCGTAGACAGAAGTATACTAAGGACCTTTTGGAAACAAAAGAACTTATTCGGCACTGCGTTCGTAGTATCGTGGTTCACACCGTAAGGCTGGGGAATACCATCAGTCGTATAATGATTCTCTTTCTTCTACTCTGCACATTCCCAGGACTTGACGGGGCGACGGGAGGATGCTGAACAGCCCGGTTTTCCCGGCATTGACAATATAACATATCATTTTTCGTTGTTTGCAAACATAGGTGCAAGTATGTTGGGTTCTAGATTGGTATGACCTGTAATCGAGAAAGATTAAAATGATAGAAGGAAGAGGAAAGCTCTGAAGAAATAAAAGTTGAGGGCAATGAAGGTAATTTAAAGGGTTGGATAGGATGGAAACTTCCAGGAAAGCACACATTTCA
The DNA here is from genome assembly GCA_026770245.1 of Clarireedia aff. paspali H2. Classification (NCBI taxonomy): domain Eukaryota; kingdom Fungi; phylum Ascomycota; class Leotiomycetes; order Helotiales; family Rutstroemiaceae; genus Clarireedia; species Clarireedia aff. paspali H2. The sequence goes on from JAJCXA010000181.1 coordinate 25,893, forward strand.
CTCTTCTTTTCGTCCACATTGGTCGAGGTAAAAGCTAGGCAGTAGCCAAAGAATCTTATGAAATTCGCTCTTCTGCGTATATCAACACTTCCAAGTTATCACACCGCGAAAAGAAGACAAACAAGTTTTCCAACCTTCAGTATCATGAAAACTTGGTGGAACCTCGAAGTTGTTCCCACCAGAGCCCTGCCACTGGGTGGATGCTCTCCCAATGAGAGAACAAAAACAGTGATCGAGACGAATGATATGCAAGAAAACGATGTGCGTAGTAGGTGTGTTCCTTCCCTCTTTTTCACCACATTTCTCGTTATGCTCTTAGCAAAATAGTTATACGGCTTCCTACCTAAATGAGGGAGCGGAAATGATCAAATCCACTCCAAAGAACACCACGAAAAGATTATCCACTTCTCAAGGGATTACTCAGTCCAAGGAAGGGATCACCCTCGTTCCAAACCCTTTTCTGATGAAAATCAGGATCAAGCGTTCCGCAGTTGAGAACTGGACTTCCGTACTGATGAAATGCAGTGATATGCTAATAATGGAAAGAAAATAACAGGGACTGCACAATAGAAGACGACTGCTCTCTTTGCCACTCGCATGCAGCTGGAATATCAACAAGATCCGATCATAGAAAGAAGAGACGAGCATGTCGTCTATACCCCACCTAACCTTTTCAAAGCCTCCAACTACTACCCTCCTCCATCCCTCCTCCTATGCCGGAATGTATCTCTCGATGGCCCCGAAGAATCCAGATAGCGAAAATCACAACGCATACACGAGGATAAATGAGCAACCCAGAAGCTGAAGATAGGGTGGCAGCACCCAGGAGATCAGAAAGGAACAAGAACCTAAGGATGCGAGGGCCCCATAATCCGCACTTTCCGCCGTCAATCTGGACCCTGAATTTAGGCAAAAAGGCGCCAAACTAAGTAACGACTTTCGAAAAATTGCCTCACACCACTATGATGAAACAGTTCATCACTGCCATCTCAACCACTGACTGCCTCGGATCTCATCCCATGGCCTGTATCTCTCTACTTCCCAAGATGCCGGTAAAGGATTGCTCCTTGTGAGCAAGATGATAGCTCTCTGGGGATCGGGCCCCCAAACGACTTCGAAATGAGTAGCTTCACCGGGAAAAACGCATTCCACTGGCCGGAAGACTGGGATAGAAATCCTTCAAGAACTTTTTGAAGAAAGCTTTGATGAGCATCATTCCATTCCTTCTTGTCGGTTGTACATTCTCCTCATCAATATGCTTTGACCATATGTACTGTACCACAGGACGAAGAGGAACGGACCAACTGCATGCAAGCAATCAGCAGGCAAAGAAAAAAAAAAGCTAGGTACGTATGTACTCTGTGTACAAAGGTACAGTAGTGGCTGGGAACTTTCAGCAAGAATGGGGGCGGGGGGCAGAGGGGGGCCGTGAATAACAGGACAGGAACAAATTGTGTCTGGAGGGGTCAATTGTTGCGAAGCTCCACTCCTGCCCCAATATAATTTTCCAATTTCATCTCAAACTCCCCAGTATTCAACCGTGTGGCTCTCCGAGAAAAGCGAGAGCGCCGAGGAGTACGGCACTTTACTGAACAGAAAGCACCAGTCCAGTTGGGATGGTCGAGGTTATCTGTTGTTTGCCACTCACCAGATTGAAGTTTTATGAAAATCCCCACAAACACACACATACACACCCACAGACACACGAGATCTCTGTCCCTCCCTTGTTTTTCCACTATTGCTGAGAAAGTCTGGTAGCGGTCCTTGTCATGTCTTATGATTCTTTGCATACACACATCCTCTCCTGGACTTTGCTTTGCACGCTTTGCACGCTTTGCACGCTTTGCTCTGCTTTGATCATTCCCCATACCCCACAGTAGCGATACCACTGTGCTTAGGTCTTGCAGAGTTGCATGCGAATTATTGTACTTCCGGACTGTGGCATAGCGTAGGAAAGTAGGGGATGTGTCGTCTTTCCCCCTCCCCTCCCCTCCGCTGTTTGGGAGAAATGGATACGCAGACATCTACCTACGACAGCGCTATTGATTCGAACTGAGGAGTCACGAAGAGGTACGAATCGTGCAGTGTGTGTGTGGTGCGGCGCCAAGTGGAGTGTCCGCAATGCAGCCGGTCCGTTCTGTCACCGAAAGAATTCCAGACATTATCCCTTCCCGCATATGCACTCTTCCCTTTCGCACAGACAGAGGACACAAGTCATTTAGGTTAACCCAGGAGGAAGCCGAAACTCAAAATCCGCTGGACGCTTTTACCCGGCGAACCACCCCAAGTTGCGAACAACCATTAAATCATCCCGTCGTCATTTCAGAACTCAATTCAAGACGATCATTCATCATTCTTCTGCTGCGAGTGGTCTCTCGGAGTTTGCGTGTCATGTCGTGTCGTGTCGTGTGGATTAAGTAAGAATGGTCGGTAAATGAATCAAGCACATTTCAGTTGCCGTACTAGGATCACTGAAGGCCTCTTGCGTTACTGCGTAGACCCTGTTGTTTTAGTAGGAAGATATTCACGGACGGACCATGCAAGATGTCAAAAATGTTGATGGAACTATTATTATCCACAATTATACTCCACGAGTGATTGGCCGTGTTAAGAAAATTACAACGGTTTCATGGGTTGCAATGAAATGGCCGGCTCGTCTAGAAATGAAACATGGATGGAAAAGGCAAAAGAGCAGCGTGATGATTAAGGTGAACGGGCACCGCTGCGTGTGATGTCATGTGGTTACCTTCTTGTTTACTACATAGTACGGAAGTACTGTATGTAAGTTACTGTGTATGGTGCAGTTAAGCGTGGTAAGCTGAAATCTGAACTTCTGATGGAGGGGTGGAACTGGGTGGAACTCTTCCCGATGAATTGTTCCTCGAGTCGTGTGCCCACCGCCCAACGATTGGTTACCCGTTCTCTTTGCCGGCACCGCCTTACACGCCGCTATCCGCCGCCAGATGTTCGGTATACGCGAGTCAAGTCTCAAGATGGGCAGATGGACAGATGGGCAGATGGCAGATGGGCAGATGGGCAGTTGGGCAGATGGAGGCAGTGCGAGCCTTTCGAGATCTTCGTGCTTTTTTCGTCACTTTGTTACTGGTGTCTCCATTAGTCACGAAGCACAGTAGGAGTATGAGGTGCATTGCAGATGGGTGAAGATGTCACTCTGTGGAATGCTGGAAAAGTTTAGATAAGGCAAAGAAGACTTGTTGTCCAGTCGATAGACGGCTCACAGAGGGGAGATCAGATTTCGTTTATCTTCCATGATCTCAATGTCTCATGCAGCGTTCGATGGAAAATGAAGTCAAAGCAACAGGTTTGTAAGATTACAGCGCAAGAGTACACTTGTGCACTTGTGCACTTGGTACCGTACCATTCAGAGAGAGCATCGGGAATAGCATTGTCCCCTGTCTTTATCACTGAAACGCCATACACGCCTATCGCATCGACAGAGTCAAGACCAAGCTGCGTCGCAGGCGTCGGCGTCGGCGTCGGCGTCTCCAGAATTCTTGCCATCTTCCGATGAGTTCCCGTAACAACACGTCAGAGTTTGAATATCAAGAGCCAATGAGAAGCGGGCGATAAGGACTTTTGCACCGGCCAATTAAAAGTGCATTGGACCCTGGATTTGGAATTTAGCTCCATGTGCACGCGACACTGATTTGGGAGTCGTGAGAGTGTTGGTGGAACCTCGTTTGCTTGGTGGACCTTCGTACAGCAGTAGAGCGATGGCTAGCGATGCCAGTTGATCGTCGCGATGCGAAGGGCAAAAGTTAAGATTACGGGCAGAAAGCTGGCGAACCAAGGAGGATGGATTATGATGATGTTTGCTGCATAAGTGAATGACACTTGCACGAGCGATAGATACTTTAGTAGATTGATAGATAGATAGGCCAAGATAATGTACCGTCAGATCAGGGAAAGCAATGTGTATCTCTGTCTGTGCTTGACCGCTCAATTGTCTGATGTCTGATGTCTGGTGTGTGTGTGTGTATGTATGTATGTGTATGTGTGTGTATGTGTGTGTGAGTAGTTGGAATAGGATAACTTATCCTTTCCATTGCACAGCCATCTCGAGCGATGCGACTTTCATGTGAATATGGATTGGAGCCAATCAAAAGCGTGGCTTTGCGCTGTCCGAACACTAATCTACAAAAAGAAAAGACGGCTCTCGCGTTAGCTGGCTGGTTGGCAAGCCAAAAGGAAACCCTTGGATGAATTTGGGCAGCTTTCGGCACGAACTCCCTCCCAACACAACCTACTATGCACATATAAAGTAGTACATAGTATAGTATTTGTGGCAACCCTGGCCAATTGCCGACACCATTACCCTCTTGGTCAATTAAAAAAAGCTCCGGAATTATCCAATAGAAATTCGGCCGTTCATCAGTTTCCGCTGCTGCTTACAGGCCAGTCCGATTACCAAGTATTCAAGCGATTTCTTGCAGTTCGCCCGCTGCTACGTGCACTCGGCTTTTGCGAGGTGAATATCGGTGGAAATGAGCCACTCTCCATTGCGGAGGTATTGTTCCCCGTCCAGACTCGGCCAAAGGACAGCATGAACGCTTTCTCTCCTGCCAGAGCCACCGAGCGAGCGGACAGTGAATAATGGAAAAGAGCCAAAAGAGTAAAGGCGCAAGAGGACCCATCGACGTCGTGCATCCTAGCCTCCTTCCTGACCTTGTCCCCCGAACTATTTTTTCCCAAGAATGGCTCGAATGGGATTGGTGTTCCTTTAGAGTAGACAGGAAACCGGGTCTTTCCCTCAATCAATTGCATTTGCTTTGCCTTGGCTTGGCTTGCCTTGCCTTATCAGCGAACCAGCTTCGAGTGGTTGACGAGCCTCGAAATGTCGACTCTTTTTCAGGAAAAAGGGAAATGCGAAGGGAAAAGGGAAATGGGAATTGGGAAATGGGGAAAAAAGCAAACTACTGTAGTACATAGCTAGATAGCCCACACACCACTACGCACTCTCGCCCATCGATTATCTTACTTCGTACATCTCATATCAAACCCTCCCCCTCCATCCTCCTCCTCCTCCTCCTCCTACCCTCCCTCCGCTTCAAATACCAACAAGAATCAAATCAACAACTCAGCTACTTCTCCCACCACACCATACCACACCCTTTCGCACTCATCTTCTCGATTTGCACATACCACACATACTACACATAACACACATACCATACCATACCATCCCATCCCATCCCATCCCATACCATCCCATTCAACAGTCGGCACCAGAAAAGCAATCGAAAGGAAACAGAAACTCAAAAACAGCTGCTTTTCTCTTACCTTCTATCCCGCCAGTGGCTTACCTTAGCCACCTGCTACATACGTCGTCATCTTACTTATTGCTGCAATCCTTCTCACTTTGTTCACCTCTCCTCTCTCCACTCCACACTCCACGCACCGCCGGAGTTATTGCTCTCTTCACTTATCTTATTCCAAGACATTTGCGTCCGACAGAGTCAGTCCCAGAAAAGTAAAGTCGCTGGGGTCCGTGGAAGGCTACTGTTACCCATTCTTTTTCTCAGACACTTCTCCATTGGCCGGGCCGAGAGCTGGCAGCAACGTCCATCTTCCTTTAAAGATTACCCGCCACACGATACAAACACGATACAATTCCATACGATACGATATTTATTTTCCTTGGCACCCGGAGTCGTACACTCTTATAACTTTAATCATCCGACCGGTTTTGACATACATACCTACACATACGACTGTCTATCCGCGATCCAATTGACCATTCATCATTTGGATAGAACGTGGTTTTAGTCACCAAAATCCCTCCATTTGCCATTCATCCCGTCCAACGCCTCGGTACGACGAAAGGTGTGCTTGCAAGGCCTACGATAACCGCGTCAGGAGCACCCCCAGCTACTCTAATATTGAAAAGCGGACAACGCGTTGCTGCCCTCGGTCGCTCTTGCTTTTGAGGCGGATTCGCCGATAGGTCGGTCAACAGTCAACAACTTTTAATCTTCTCCCCGAAATACCAACTTCAACCCTGAATGTTTTTCGAGACAAACCGCCAAACCTTCTACCCTCCTTCCACCACTTGCGATAAGCTCGATTATTCAACCGAGAAATCAACAACCATGGCCACTCGTTTCGCTATGCCTGCCCAGCCATTCAACACCTCTCCCTCCCAATATGCTCTCTTCAACGGTCAGTCGCAACAAGTATCGCCGACGAGCTCGAATATCCCAACTCCTCATAATGCTTCGCCGACATCCCCAAGAAGTGGACTTCCACATTACTTACCAGCTCACACTCATCAGCTGAGGCCTCCCAAGTCGCCACTGTACATTCCTGCCGTTCTTAGACCAACAGATCCACCAAAGCGACTTTCAAAGCCATCGCCACTGACTCCACCCCAGAGCATGCACAGCAGCTTCGACGATTTGGAGAACGCGTCGACATTGACAAGAAGTTCCACCGGAGATAGTGGAAAGTTTGGATTGGGAGCAATAAGTGAATTGGAGTGGAATGTTGCGGGATTGGGAAAAGTGACAGACTTACCAACAAGAAATCACTGGAAGGTATGTAACAAAAGTATTTCCCTTTTAATATACAACGTGAAGAAGTTTCTGGACACACATGGTCTCAGAAAGTTTTGAGGATCCTTTGAGGCTTTTGTACTTGTGCAAAGCAAATGGTGCAATACCTTGATGGTTATTACGTGCTGGAATGTCGCAATAGCCAATGGCCCATGCAACATACTTTTTTTGAGTCGCATCGCTTGGTTGGGTCGCGTGCTTCAGGATTATCCACCTTTGCATCCTACATCTGCAAATTATTACATGATATAAAACATGTGCTAACCATTCACTGCAGCCCGATTCTCAATCCTCCATCTGCGACGAAGCAACTTGCACAAGATACTTCTCTTACTTCACACGGCGGCATCACTGTCGGCGATGCGGTAATATCTTCTGCGACCAACATTCCAGCCGCACTATCCCCCTTGATCAAGATGCCAACTATCATCCACAAGGCACTCAAAGCCGCTCTTGCGAACACTGCTTCAATGATTACAAACGTTGGTCAGTCGCAAGGTCCAGTCGATCCAACAGCGAAAGCTCCCAAGATGAACCAGGAACTCCAACAACCCCGGTCGTCAATTGCGCCAGAGGTCGAGCGATTGATAATATCCTTGGACAAAAGCTGAAAGGTACGCCTGAAAGCCTTGGTGCCAGTGTCCCAAGGGATTGGAACTGGAGCACCTTCTGAGCATTGTCTATACACCGCCACGAGAATCATTCAATCATCGTGATCATGATGGGATATGACCAGACGATATCAAGACGTACATGCACCTGGCTATTCGATGCAGCTACATTTGGTTTTTGTTTTGACCAGTACTTCAAGCAAGCAAGTCCAAGTAAAGAATCGTCCTGCTTTACCACCTATAGATCGCTTTATTTTTCGTTTTCGTTTTCTTTTTCATGTTTTATTGCTGTCGTTTTAGCGAGCTGGAGTGGGATGCTTTTTTTTGTTTTTTGGGAGGGACAACCTACATACTACAGGACTGGCATGGCGCACCTTGCGACTATAGACTCCTTTTTTTATTTATGAAAGAGAGTTGGGGGACCGGTCGATCATATTATTTGATATGAAGGGGGGATGGGATGCTTTACTTGGAATTGAATCTTCGAACGGAAAGAAGATTTGGCGTATGAATGATGTGCTATGTTTGCATTGGCTGGGCGTCTTGTCTATTGGGGCGTCGATTTTTTTCGGTTGATGCATGGAATGGATATACCTTGAAGATAAGAAGGGAACTATGGGAAATGGCATGGGGACATGAGGGGTTTGCATTTTTTGGGGGAGGGGATTGCGAGATATATGCTGTGCTGTATTGAGCTAGCCAACTTGTGTGCATATATGTTATTGTGGCTGCTGGCTTTTGTGGTGTGTTTTGGAGAGGACGAATGAGTTTAGATAGACATGATACCTTGGTAGATAGGCAGTCTGATTCTGTAATGAATCAGCTGATGAGCGGATGATTAAATAAAAGATACTATTGAATCTTACATGAGTCTTGTCTTGTTTTCGCTGTGACTTGGTAAATGGTTTTCGTAGTAATGCTCATGCGTATGAAGGAGAATGGAAGTGAACAATCAGGCATAAGAGACAAGAAAATTACGGGATTTTGCCAGATGAGCATGGAAGGACTGTTGAGATGGTATTATAATCAGTCAATACCTTCCACCATCAACCATTTTGTAATGAATAGTCCGATTAAATAAAACAAACAATTTGTACAGTAGTTGTAAATTGCAGCAGCAGAATATACAAAGTTACCAGTAAGTTAAACGAGGGGCTGAGTAAATCTGAAAATAAGAGTACAAGTATCAGTATCATTGTACTGTACTGTACGCTAAACTTATCGAGGTAGGCGGGGTAGGTAGGATTGCAACCCACTCTTTTTGTACTATAGTTCTAAGGAAAATTTGTGTTGCGTGGGGGGGGGGATAGAGATATCGTTTTTCTTTGGATAAGTTGCGTTTTTTTTTTTTTTTTAGATCGGAGTTGGTTTGTTGCAACGGGTTGCAGACTTGGGGATAAATATATACGTACGTACGTACGTACGTACTGTTTCGACTCGACTGCAGTGGTTGGTTGGTTGGGTTATTTATTCGTCTATACGCTTTTTCTGCAAGATCGATCCGCCTAAGTTACGCTCTACTTCACAAACACACACACACACACACACATACTTTCCGGGAAGCAGCTACGCATTTGATTAGTTAACCCACCGACCAGCACTCCCCACCGCGACCATGACCCGTCCCCTCCTCACCAGCCTCCTCCGCATGTCCCCCGAGCTGGACGAATCGCTCCTCGAAGCAGAAGACTACATGCAAGACGCGCTGACGACGATCTTTGACGAGGTGGTCAACCAGCATGGCGACGGCGATACCGTCGGCACGGAGAGAGAGCAGAAGGTGGTTTATTGCGCGCGGAAAAGTGCGGGGGAGGGAGCCGTGGGTGAGGTCAAGGTGGCGCTGTATAAGCCGGGAGGGGCGTGGGAACAGAGGGGGCTGTTTGCGCATTATGTTTGGAATGCGGGGGTGTTGGGTGGGGTGTTGATTGAAGGGGAGGATGGGGAAGAGGGAGAGGAGGGGGAGGAGGGAGAGGGGGAGGGGGAGGGAGAGTGGGAACGGGTGAGGAAGAAGAGGGAGCCCTGGATAGTGAAAGAGGAATCGCTTCTTGAATTCGGGAGCGGGACGGGTCTGGTAGGGATTGTAGCGGCGCTTAAAGGCGCGAGGAGAGTCGTAATTACGGATTACCCCGAGGAAGGACTAGTTGCGAATATCAAGGCGAATGTGGATTTTAATATCAAAGAGGCAGAGACGAGGAAGAGGGTGGATGTAAGGGGTCATGAGTGGGGGGTGTTGGATGGGGAGTGGGAGAGGGAGAATCGGGGGAAGTTTGGGAGGGTGGTGGCTTGTGATTGTTTGTGGATGCCGCATGAACATGGGAATTTGAGGAGGAGTTTGGGGTGGTTTTTAAGGGAGGATGGGAGGTGAGTTTGCTTCTTTCTTCCTTTCATGGTGTGTTTCAAAGGAGAAGGAGGGAGGATGTTTTCTGTCATTGTGGATGAGGGGAGAGGTGGTTTTTTAATATCTTGTTTCCGAGTTTGCGATTTTGGGGTTGCTGTCAACCATCTTCTGGATATGCAGCCCCCCCTTTCTACAAAACCCTCTCAACTAACACAAAACACCAAAATCCAGAGCATGGGTAATAGCAGGTTTTCACACAGGACGCGAGAAACTACGAGGGTTCTTCGATAAAGATGCACTCGCAGAAGTAGGGTTGGAAATCGAAGATATATATGAGAGAAATGCGTATGGCGTGGAGAGGGAGTGGATTGCGGATAGGGGGTACGAGGATAAGGTGGAGAGGAAGACTTGGTTGGTTGTGGGAGTTTTGAGAAAGATTGGTGGGGGTGGGGGGAGTTGAGATTGAGATGGATGGGATCGAGGTGGGAATAAGGTGGCATATGATGATGGGACGGATTGGGGGATGTGAATGTGGATGTGAGGGCGAGAGTAAGTTATACTAAGCGAAGATGGACTGGAGTCGTATCGCATCGCATCAAAGGGAAGACGATAGAAAGACACATACTCGTAGAATAGAAGTGACAAAATAGAGAGAGGTAAAAGAGTTAGTTTATTTAATAACACAAGTATAAGTAGAGTAACTTACGTTAAAGATAACTGACTATGGACACATAGTAAATAAAAACGACAGCATACAGATAGATAACTGGATAGGTTAGCATGGGCGACTGACTGTAAAATCACTGATATCCATCTATACTTCACTTGCATAATTTATTACCCAACCACCTACTCAATGCAACATAAACTAAAAGTGTTTATATATGTATATCTCAATAGGTTACGAAAACAATTCATCACCTGAATATATCCATCTGCTCAGTAGTCAAGTACCCCCTTACCTACCTACTGATCTGATTGCGATGATATCTATATTACTATATAGTATGTACGTACGGCCAAGTGCAGCCGTCAACACGTATTCATTCAACGTTCTGCACCTTCTCCGTCTCCACCACCACCTTCACATCCCCATCCATCCACTCCACCTTCCTCACTCCCAACACAGCTTTCACCCAGCTCGCTTCATCCGTGACTTCCACTAGCCCATTTACGCTTAGGACTTTGATGTTTTTCATTTTCAGCTTCTCGCATTTCTCCTTTTCGCCTCCCTCTTTTGCTATTCCATTTGTTTCCCCCTTTTCCTTTTCACCTCCCTCTTTTGCTATTCCATTTGTTTCTCCCTTTTCCTTTTCCTTTTCGCCTTCCCCTTCCCCTCCCCCTTCTTTCTGCCCCTTTTCTGCCCCTTCACCTCTAATCAAGCCCTCAATCTTCCCCACCAAACTCGCAAAACCTACACAATTTAACGGAGTCAACGTAACAGGTTCTCTCTTTCGTTTCCCCTCACAAACAATATTAACATGATACGCCAATTCGCCTTTCTTCCTGACCACTGCTGCGGGCGTAGATGCAGGCGCAGGCGCAGGCGAAGCTGAAGCTGAAGCCGTAGCAGGAGAAGGAGAAGCAAGTTTCTGTGCATTAGCCTTATTAAGAGATTCCTGATACAGCTGATTGAGTTTTGGATCCAGCTCTGGAAACGGCGGCGAAGAAGTGAGACCAGGTGATGCGGACGTTGGTGCAGCAGAGGAACCGCGACGTGTGCCGGGGGGGATCTTCTGGCCATCTTTATCCTTTCGGTGCTCGATGGCGTAGATGCGTTGACGCTCGTTGGTGACCATGCGACGGAGTAGGGGGGTCACAAGGGAGATGAGTCTGCAGATTGTTGATTAGTATGGATATTGGAAGATGGGGTTTGGGTAACTGACTTGTTTTGCATTTGAGGCCATTTGTGTTTGCGAGTTGCGGCCCCGGGGGAATTTTCTCCGAATAGCCTCTCGCCCCATCCTTCTTGGTCTAAGAATGTCTTAACGCATGCGTAGAGACGGAGTTTGGTCATATCGGTGTCGAGTTTGGCTTTGGTACCGACACAGGCGCTTCGCTCAGGATAGTTCTCATCAAGCATGTAGGCTTTTGCCGCTGCTTGTAGGGAGATGAAATCTTCGGGTGATATTTCCAAATTTGTGAAGAGTTTCGACATCGCTGGTCCTATTTTGCTGTTAGTATTGTCCTCATGATAGAGATCGATGGGTTCTTACTAGTATATTTCTTTGCGTTTGGTCCTGGCCGTCTGAATAGTGCCGCTGCCGAATGAACTCCAGCTGCTCGTGGATCGAGCGAATGTGCCCTGGTTTTTCTGAAATTTTCATCATCTGCAGGTGTATTGCTGGGCTCCAATTCATTCTCCTCATCCTCCATTTCTGACGGCTCGTCGCCCCATATTGCCAGCTGCCTAGCTTCTGCTTCTTCCTCTTCTTGTGTGGGCTTGCGACGTTTTCTGGGATTGGCTTGCTTGCTATGTATGAAACCAAAGACTTGTTCAGGTTCCGATGAATCATCTCTTGGCCGCTTTGAAGTTTTCTTCGGACTTCCTGCCTTGATTGTTGTAGAGGATCGATTGTCATTGTTATTCATGGGAATTTGCGATCGTCTGGTATCTTGCCCTCCAGCAGACTCGGCTGCCTGTAAAAGACTCGCAAATTGATTATTGGTATTCACGGGAGGGGCCTGACTGCTAGAATTATATCGAGTGAGACTTTCGAGCAGAGCTATAGGATCGTCTAGGTCATCGTAATTGGATATTCCTGTCATTGTATAAGTATCAGTCGGACAATATTGTGCGACATCAAAATTTACCATTTGTTGATTGAATATGATGTCCTCCATTTCCTCCGAGGTCATATGAATAGGCATTGGCGTCCCCATGTTGCGATGTCGAGACTGAGGATCGCGCTGATTGCAGTGATGTTGTAGTAGTAGCATGTAATGGGAGTTGTTGTTGGGTAGCCATGATCTTCACTGAGGGGAAGTTCAGTATGGCGGACACACGCGCGTGCACAATTCGCAGTTTGCTCGATGTTTGCTCAAAAGTGGTGTTTTGGCTTGGTGGGTTACTTGGAATGTGCGGGACCCGGCTTTTCGGCCTTAAAAAGATTTCTAGATTTTGGGCAATTTTTTGGTGTCAGGGCAAGACTACCAATTGGCGGGGCTAAGTGCGTCATGTTGGTCGCAGCAACAACCGAGAGCGGAAACAACTGCTGCCGTATCTCACGTTTCTTGTCGCAAAGGATTTCTATCTTCTGAAAGTTCCATCTATCAATCACTTACTCACCGTCTTGACGATCACATATTGCTGCTGTTATTGTATGGATTGATCCTATATACAGGCCTGACTCCCTCTTTGATGGTCACGACGCAACCGTCTCACGTTCGACTCCTATCGCTCCTATCGCTATGTTAGAAACTTTGGCAACATCCACGCCGATAGGCTCCGAGATATTCTCTCTGATTGCCTTGTTGGTTCTTAGTCTGATGGTATTATTGATCTTGCGATATTATTTACCCATTCGTACCACACCGGCATACCTACTTGTACCTATTTTCTTCGCTCTATTCCTTCCCGCGAGCATCGTACTACTGGTTCCTATCGATCTTGCATCGAGCGCAAGGACTGAAGATGCGGGAAGTGGAGGGAGAGGGATATGGCTGTATGACCGATTGCTTCTAGTCGCATGGCGCATCACTTACTGGTTGACTTTCGCTTTAACATGGTTCGCATGCCTATACCCCTTTTTCTTGAGTTCTACTGATTCATTCATAGGTTTATCCTACCCATCCTTGCCGAATATGCCGATGCTGGATATCGAGACCCAAAAGCTCGCTTTATGTTCTCCCTGCGTGCGAATGCTCAGTATCAAGCCCTTATACTCGGTGCGGGAACTGCTACGATGATATACATATTTATCACATCAGGTGTTTCACCGGAATCACTCAAGAGCGTGGTCATGGCTCTGGCATATTGTTGGGGTCTGATACTAGCTGTTTATTTGATGGGCCATGGACTTGTTGCGATACCACGAAACCTGTTCCGAAATGCAAACATAAGCGGTAAGCTGAGGAGAATACAAACCAGAGCGCCTAAGGTTCACGATAATATGGAGGAAGCGATTCGGAAGCTGGAAGACTTGGAGGCACAAGTTGCACAATTAGCACAGCGCAAGACCGGGACTGCAAGGGATTATAAGGACTGGATCGAGGAACTGGCCGATGAAAGTCATTTGCCGGAATCACTTCCAAGGACCCTGCCCCGACGATTGTCAACGCCAAACATCACAGTACCAACAGTCATTACCGAACGCTATTTAGCGGATCTTAGCCGTCAATTGACAAGAGCACGACACAGCCGTGCTCGATATCTTGATGAATGGGATCGCCTTCTCAAAGATGCAGTGGAAACGCAGGCTATTTTGGATTCGGCAGCATCAAAGAAGATCGAAATTGGCCGAGAGTCACCCAGCTCTTCCATACTTGAGAAGGTGATCATTTTGACACCCTACACTCGATATCTCTACAAGTACCACTTCATTCCTTACTCGAAGATAGCTTTGGGAATTCTTTTGACTCTTGCTTCCATATGCATCATCTGGTCCGAATTTATCAAGTCTATTAACCCTATCTTTTCGATCATCGCTGTTACGGTTGTACATCATCGTGATAGCGAGCGAGGCGAGATCGGATTCGCTGGTCAAGTCATTGCAGCTTTCTGGATTTCGTATATGTGCGCAGCAGCTTTGAGCTCGTTGTCTGAGGTAAAGGTTTGGAGAGGTCGAGCACTGGTCAGGAGGAACACTCATGGAGAAGCTGCTATGTGGTTCGCTATGCAAGTGGCGAAGCTTTCTGTACCCTTATCTTTCAACTTCATTACCTTCCTCCCGCCAGACGTTTACGAAAGAACGATGTTTTACAAATTCCTTGGAAAGCTCATCGTTTTTACACCCTTGGGAGAGTGGTTTGACTGGCTCTTCCCTATTTTCATATTAGTCCCTGTGAGTGCAACGCTCTTTAACCTTTATGGGAAAGTCAAGGACTGTGTGGGATACGGCGGCGTAATTGAGGATGAGGATGACGAGAACGAAAGTGGCTATGGAACCGGATCTTGGCGTGAAGGTCGTGATCTGATCGAGCGGGAATTGAATGGTAGCACCTCCCTTGGTCGACTTGGTATACAGGCTCCTCCTCGACGCGCGGCTCCAAGCACCCCAAGTAGCCGATCGAACATTTCGGTGTCTATGGATAGACAAACTAGAGCATTGGGTCAGCCATCTACATCCAGACCCCAAGCGACCACAACTCAGAGCCGTGTTGAGAGTGAAGAAGAAAATTTCTTTGAGGCACTTGGCCATCGAATGAAAAATACCTTAGATACATTCGAAACCCCTAGCTTCCTTGAAGGGATCAAGCGGCCGAAATGGTTGGGAGGCGATGACGATGGTCAGCCAAGTGGTAGTGGGAATGATTTCACCCATTGGTTCGGTGGCCGTCAGGAAGGTAGGGTAAGATTGTAAAGACTGTATAATTTGTATATTCTTTAAAGGGCATAGCGAACGGAGTTTGAAAGAGGTTGGGACTATACTGCGCAGACACGCTTGACTTTCATCTGATAGTTAATGACAAGAAATAATTATTATTCCAGCATGGGAAGACTGGATTGTTTGTTGCACGGTTATCATGAGAAACCTGACAAGTGATCATTATTGCAGCAGCTTAATGCTCCGCCGCTTAATCTGATAGATCGACCATTGCTTGATGGACTATTGGAGAGTGACGTTTTTTGATAAGTGAGTCGTAGTGCAATTCGATATCAATGAGTGATATTTGAAGCCATTCGCCATCAAAACTGCGTTCTGGCTCGGTCTTACTCGGCGAACCGCAGTACGTATCACCACCAATCAACATCGACTGTGACAAACATTAATAATCATCATCCACGCTCACCAGCCTCTTTTTAAAAACTTCTCAATACGAGCACCAACTACAGCCTAGACCTGTGGTTCTCACCGCATTTAGGTAAACCCTTGCAAATGGAGTTTTGTCCCGATAGGGTTTTGATGATACCCGCAGCCATACGGACTTCTTCGCGGGGTTTGACGCCGGAGCCGCCTATCTACATGTCTCATTACTTTCTTGCTGATTGCTAGTTGCTCTAGAAGAGTTCATTCCATCTCATCTACATGTCTGACTTTTTGGTTTGCTTGCACTTGATACGAACTGCATTTTATAGGGACCAAAGAAAACTTACCGTTTAATTGATAATTGCTTTCTGCTATCCAAGGAGTACTTTTCGTCGTTTCCGATACACGACTAACTTGGAGAATCAAGCTCAATTCACTCTGAAGAAGGGCTATGCGTATTAACAGTTGCGACAATGGACGATTATATGTTTGAGTCAGTACTATTTATACGCGTTTTCCGAAGAATCCAGACCACCCGAGACTAACAAGCAGTCTGTTATACAGCACGAATGTCAAGCAATGCAAGAGCGTCGAGGAGCACACGACATACCTTGAGATGGTATCTTACTCAGTAAGTGATCAATTTCTGAAATTTCAAAGTCACCTGCTAAGAAAATCACAGGATCCATCTTTCAACATAAATGAGGAGCATCCACTCACCCCGGATGAATTTGAGAATTTTCTCAATCGGAGAGTAAGATTTTCGGCCCCCATAACCGTGACATCTCATGCTCACATTATAGGGTGCTTTCGCTCCACCAAAACTTCCAGAGGGAGTTGTCCAATTGGCCTGCCTTCGATTGATGTAAGTAGATGGGCGTTAGAGAAGTTTCTACTGGCTACTTACAAATTTCATAGTCTACAACAAAATGCCAAGAATCCAGAAACGTTCGCTCCACATGTCATCAGCCTTCCGGCAAATGTCTATGTTTCTATGGTCAGAACCATGAACCTACCATATAGAGCAATCGAGTCAACGAGTGCCGTGGGACCGATATTTTGGGCAGCGTATGATCAAGACGAACAGAATCCTCACTTACGCAAGTTGTCCCTCGCCCTTAAAGCTTTACGCTTGCTAACGTTCACCTAAAGAAATCATAAATCGCAAAAGCGATGTAAGAAAGAAAGGAAAGACTCGTGGGTGGGAACTCATGCTCTCTCACGACATCAAAAATGCAATTACAACCGGCTATGTGAAAGGCACGTCAAGCTCCGACATTGTAGTTAGC
Source organism: Clarireedia aff. paspali H2 (assembly GCA_026770245.1). Taxonomy (NCBI): domain Eukaryota; kingdom Fungi; phylum Ascomycota; class Leotiomycetes; order Helotiales; family Rutstroemiaceae; genus Clarireedia; species Clarireedia aff. paspali H2. The sequence continues at coordinate 42,612 of JAJCXA010000181.1, forward strand.
ATCAAACATCTTCGAGCCTGCATATTACAAATCGGACATCCGATGCTCCTCCCTACTATCATCTTCTCCCACGATGTGTCCTCCAAGACTGATATAAAACAACGCGAAGCACGTGACTGGCTGCGAAAACTCGAACATGCCGTCTCTATGCGCTCAGAGATTGAAGAGAAAGAAGGCTACGTCAAAGACGGTGTTATAGATCTCGATAATATAAATAGAGATCTGGTGGAATGTCACTCGCAAGTTTTGTGGAAGCGACCGAAGGCCTACATAGCTATTCTGGTGCAACTGGAAAAAGCGATGAAAACATTCTATGATCGATTACCGGAAGAGAGGAAGGATGAGGCGATGAGAGCACTGCAGGCGAGTATTATGGCTAGATTCGATTTCTATCGTGTTAAATTGCAGGGGATTGAGAGTTACGCGTATACGACTTTACAACGCCTAGATATCCAAAGGAGCGCTGTATGTTTCCCTTCTCCTCATCACACGCACTATCTTCCCTCTCAATTAACTCCTTACTGACTGGCCTCCCAAAAAGCTCTACAACATCATCGCCCAAAAAGAATCTAAACTCAACTTCCAAATGGCCGGTGAGCAGCGCCGTCTCGCGCACGCCGCAAAACGCGATTCTTCTGCCATGAAAACCATCTCCCTCCTCGGCGCTATCTTCTTTCCCGGCGCATACCTCGCCTCCGTTTTCTCCATGACGTTTTTCAATTTCCAAAATAATGACGCCCCGGCTGTAAGCGAGTCCTTCTGGGTGTACTGGGCGGTGACGATCCCCATGACGATGATTATCGTCGCGCTGTGGTATGTGTGGGAGAAGCGGAGGGAGAAGAGGTATTCGTTGGAAGATTTAGATTTGGAGAAGGGGAGCGAGGATATGGAGAAGGAGATTATGGCGACGATGAGGAAGAGGACTATGTCGAAGGTGAGTACGTGGGATACGAAGAATTCGAAGATTGAGTGAGTAGAAGGGAAGGGGGACAAACCAGGGCGACAGCAGAAATTTGGATGGGGTACATATTCGGTGTTCATACTTCTTTTATTCTTCTTCTTTCTTTAGGCGTTGGATATGCATGTATGGCATGGGGAAACGGAAAATAGAGCGGACGTGGATATACTCCCCGACTTAACGATTTCACGACGACAATGACGACTTTTTGCATCAGACGATATGCTACGCTAAGAACGATAGCAACAACAACATCATCAACAACAGCAACAAACATTATTTACGATAGATACGAGATACGAGATATGATATGATATGATGAAGGATATACCTTCAACGATGTACGTAACTTAACTTACGAAGTTCACGCGCGCGAGAGAAAGAGAGAGAGCGCGCGCGAGAGAAAGAGAGAGAGCGCGCGCGAGTTGGCGAACGAACAAGATATAAGAGAGTTGAACATTTCAATGATATGATCTGATATCCGTTCATCCATCCATCCATCCATTCAAGACAGGCATCAGTGATAAGATGAAACGAAATCATGTTCTTTCTCCCTTTCAGCCTAAGTTAACTTAACTTTAGTCAATTTGTTGTGTGATATTTTCTTTTCTATTTTCCTTTTTCTGTCTTTGCTTTTTCCAGCCGTTGAATGGCAGCGGCAACGGCAACGGCAACGGTGCGATGGCGCACACTTCCCCTTGTCTTCAGGGCATCTGTCAAACACAGACCTCAAAAGCCAAGAACGCTTGTTTAATCTTTAGATCTCAACAACGTTGTACCAGTAGATGAGCTCTGGGATGAGCTGAACTTCTGATGCTTTTTTGATTGCTTTTAACATTATACCATCAACATATTGCAACAAATGATACGGCCAAAGGGAGAGTCAGTCTTCCATTCTACTTGTATAGACCTTCTTGATTCATCCGCCTATAAACATGCTGTACAGCTCGAAATTAACAATTGCATTTGATCCTCCCCCTTTCCTTTCCTTTCCTTTCCTTTCTTTCCTTTCTTTCCCAGTCCTTCCCCTCACCCCAAGGCCATTAATCCCCGACCTAACCAATAATTACACATCAACGCCTGCATCGAATATCGTATCAAACAGATAATATACCACCCAGCCCCTCCCGCCCCCCCTTCACTCCAAAAAGGAATAATTCATATATTACATAAAAGCTATAACTATTATTCATCCGAATCATCACTATTCTTCTCTCCTTTCCCATCCGGCCCCAAACCTCCAGCAATACTTGCGACGAATTCTTGGTACTTGAATACTTCTGCTCTTCGGGCTCCGCCCATAGCTCCGGAGTGTTTTCCAAATGCTCGGCGCCCAGTAAAACCGCTCATTACTCGGTCGATTTCTCGTTCTGTTAAGGGATGTTCGCCTGATTCTGGGGCGGTGTGTAGTAGTGCGTCTCGCAATTCGGCGTAGTCGACTTGTCCGCTGTCGTCTTCATCAAAGGCGGAAAACGCGTTTAGCAATTCTGGAGTGGGTGATAATGTGGTAAGGAGAGTTGCTAAGGAGTTTAGGAATGTTGGAAGTGTGACGGTTTGTGGCGTGGACGGTGGGAAGAAAGCGGTCAGCTCTGAAGGCGTGGAAGAAAGACCTAATTCCAATTAATAGGGTATTCCGGCGAAATAGGTTGAGGACGACAAACCCAATTGAGTTAACATATCAGCTACGTCTTCTCTGCCTACTTGTCCATCGCTATCTCTATCCAGAATCTGGAATCCTTCTCGTAGTTCTCTCACTTGCGCCGGTGGTAATTGCGACAGCGCACTGTTGTCATTGGAATAGCTTGCGCCGGCACTTTTCAAAGGTCCTCCAAAACCCGGGCTTAACTTTGGACCCTTTGTAGGAGAAGGTTCCGGTTCTCTATATGTTGGCGCCAACCCACGAGCAGTCCATTTACTCGTATCAATCGCCGAATTCGAAATAGCGGAATTGTTCAGTCTACTCGGTGTCAACATCGTCTGCGGTGATGAAGGGCTTGTCGTTGATTGTCGAAGAGGAGAAGGCGATGGCGAAACTGTAGAATCGGGTCGTCGAAATGGTGAGGCTCGAGGAGATCCGAAGGGTAATGGTGAGGGTTTGTAAGAAGCAGACATTGACTAGAGACAAGAAAAAGCACTGTGTTAGTCCTGCATGCTGCATCTTGCTTTGGTATAACATCCAACGCAGGAAGCCACGACGTCGTAAAAGTGGACCTAAACAACTTACCATGGTTGATGCGGAGATAAATAATATTCTGCTAGAGTTACAATAGAATGCACTTGTTTCTACTTGTTTCAAAGGTACGAGTACGTCAACGAGAGTAGAAAGTGTGAACGTGGGCTTGGGTTATCCTCGATGCGAGTGGAGAATGTTCTTAAAGAAAGTCAATTGAAGAGTTTCTATTGATCAATGGAAATCCGTAGGATTAAAGTAACGTATGTGAGGTTAGAGATGAGAGGTACCTGCGTGGAAAAGGTCAAGGCCAGTACAGGATTTCCCGATCGTTTGAGAAAGTGCAGGGCGGAGAAGAGAGGCTGAATGTTTTGATTTGTTGCCGTGTAAACAAACTTGCTGGATTGTATTACATAATGAGATCTTAGTGCGAGGCTGCCATTGCTGGTATCCAAGATTTTTCCTTGATTGGTTGCGCGATCTGAGTCTCAGCTAATCGGTAACTTAGTCTCAGCTAATCGGTAAGCTGCTACATCTGTGCGCCGTTTCTACTCATGGCTTGCAGGTTGGCTCAGGGAAGCAACCTAGTTCTAGGGACCCCACTCTATTGCAGACCCCTAATCCGTACAGCAATGCGTCCAGCCGTCGAATCCCCTGAGTGCTGAGTTGAGCAAAGAAGATACGGAGCACGAAGCACGAAGGACTCTGTAGAACTCATAGACACAAGAGAATAATACTATTTGGCACGCAAACATACACCCGCTCACTCCCACTCCCACTCACGCACTCATATACAAAACTGGCGCCGCTGGTTGGGCAGAATCCAGTGCAGGAATACGAGTTAGAGTTACGACACTGTATCATCGTCTGAATCCTTCTTCGATTCTTGTGGAAAATCCTTTCCAATACATGCGACAACCAACATTGTAGCTCCTTCTATTACCCTTCTCCCTCCATCCTCCCCCCTATTTAATCTTCCCATTCAAATAGTAACTTATAGCCTTCTTTTAATTGCCAAACCAAACCAATCTTCTCCCATTCTGCGCAAAATACCTTCACTTGGGATCATCCGTAAGCCCATCCTTGACACAAGTCGCGGCGAAACCTCTAGTTCGTCGAGGTGATTCCCGCGCACGGATTGGATTAAGGCTTCACACTCGTTTGAAACCCTGTCTGGCAGAGTGGGACTGTGACTTGGTACTAGCTTTTACCTAGTAATGCTTTCTTGGGCTCCAAGGGAATTCTAGATATGGCGTCGGCACTTCCTTTCGCGCCTTCATATCGCAAGACCAGCTCCTCGAACATGTCAATGCAGCCATTGCGTCCTACTACGCGGGGTACAATCGGGAGTGTGACGACGAGTTCGAATGGGAGTTTTCAACGAAGGACATCTCTATCTTCTTTCCCATCCTCGAGATCCCCGTCCGTCATGTCACAACGTCGACCCTCGCGAAGCCCAAACCCCCCTCCTCCGATAGATACGGATCGCAGGTCTGATCCAAGTACGAATTCGAAGGAGCCTTCCAGCGGCGTCTCTTCCCAACATTCGTCCCTATCCGCCCCGAAGCGATATAATCCAGAAGCACATTCGGCACGCAAATTGAAATCACAATACCCTCGTGGTGACACTGAAAACCATGTCGAATATATACTTGTGGCGTCGTTTGATATCGATAAAGGCCCCATAATGGAACATCAATACCCCGTCGCAATTACTGGAGATGAACATATGTTGGCAGAATTGATGTTACCTGATCAAGCACATGTGCGGAATCAGGATTGGACGATATTCTTTTTACACAAAGATACGAGTCAAGACGAGGAAGAGGCAGAAGAGAAGGCAGAGAGGAAAAGATTACGACGAGAGAAGAAGAAAGCCAGAGCGGCGATGCGAGAGGCCGGGCAAGATCCATCCACCGTGGATGGGGAGGGTAGTGAGGATGATGAGGATGATGAGGATGATGATGATGATGACGATGATGATGATGGACCGGAAGGGGCAGAAGGACCCCCTCTGATATATGTGCTAAATCTCGTCAACACAAAACAAGACAAGACAGCCAAAAGAGGAGCCGTGGTCAAAGCAATGGCGATCTGTACTCGACATCCATTTTTACATATCTATAAGGTATGTTTCATACTTCAGCTCAATTGAAGTCAAATTGACTGTGTCTAGCCACTTTTATTATTAGCTCTTGAAGAGTATTTCAAAACCCCTCAACCATCTACGCTGGCAGAGTTGTACGAGGCTGTTAACACTATGGATCTGTCACTAATGCCAAAGCTGAGCATCCTTGAACGGCATCTTCTACAGGCTAGTGACAACAAGGATCTGTTTGTTGAGAAGTTCGAACAGATGATCCAGATGCGTATGGCTGAGGATAAAGGCGAATCACTGGACGACATGACAGCCTTGTCTGAAAGTCCGGAAAGAAAACCAGGTCTAGTACGAAACGGGACGAAAGCACACGTTCAGACCCATTCGACATATTCCATACCCAGAGACACACATGAATTTGAGACCAAAGTCATGTACAATGGTATCCCTATACCTATCAAGGTTCCCGTGGCAGTCTCGCCAGAGACTGTTGGCGATTTCTCACTGATAAAGCTTATTCAGACATACAATGATCCTCATGCAAAATCACCAGTTCCTTTCGCTCTGCACCCTCATCTTACGACTGCTGGAATACATACGCATCCGATTATAGTATTGGTTAATGCTATGCTGACACAGAAACGGGTTATATTTCTTGGACACAATCGTCCTTCGGGAGAAGTTGCAGAAGCTGTACTTGCAGCATGTGCCTTGGCATCTGGGGGCATTCTGCGTGGCTTCACTCGCCATGCCTTCCCATACACGGATCTCAGCAAGATTGACGATCTGCTGAAAGTGCCTGGTTTTATCGCTGGAGTGACCAACCCGACCTTCGAGAATCACCCTGAATGGTGGGATTTACTCTGTGATCTGCCATCAGGACGGATGAAGATCAGTAGCCGGATCGATCCCGCACCTCTCACGGAAGGACTTGCCAACTTCCAACAACAGAATCCAGCTTACGCAAGCGCTACCAATGTCGCCACATCTACCAACCAAGCTGCAAGTGACCCTACTGGTGATGGTGCATTTATGAATGACGTGATACGAAGCATTGCCGCCAGACATGGCGAAGGTGCAATTCGAGCTAAATGGCGCGACTGGGTTGTGAAATTTACCAGAATCGCCGCTTCCTTTGAAGAAAGTGTCTACGGCGTTAGTACGCTTTACATCGGTCTCGACAAAATAGAATCCAACAACGAAAATGTAAGTGGCCACGGCTACGTTTGGCCAGACGAACATGCCAAACTACGAGAACTTGCCGGGTGTATCAATAGGATTGAAGGGTGGAGGAATACTCGAAGCTACTACAGTTTCAAACAGGTAAGTCCCGCACTTTTGTAATGTACATGGAAGCAATATCTCACATTCACCACAGGATATCGCTCAAATTTACAGGTTCCGGCCCCTCAAAGCCCTCGATCTCCATCACCTGCACGACCGTCTCCGCATGACGAAACTCACCCCCTACGTCAGCCGCGACATCTATCTCGCGATGGAAAAATACACGCATTCCTACGACGAGATCTGTCAGCTGTTAACGGTGGCGCCGGAATCCCACGCAGGGCTTTTTTATATTGCGTTAGGACTGTTCCATAAGGAGAAGGAGGTACGCATTAGAGTGGTGGATTTGTTGGAGAGGATTAGTGAGCATGAAGCAGGAAGACATTGGTGGAAGGCGCTAAGTCGCTTTGAGAAGTTGGCGTATATTAGGATCAAGCGGGAAGCGGAGACGGAGACGAGGGTGAAGGAGGGGGCGGGAGAGAGGGACGGGGATGCGGTGGGGTTGGAGAACGGGGACGGGATGATTATGGGGAGGAGAGTTAGTTAGTTGTTTAGCTACTTGGTATAGTTTGGTTGTTTGGTTGTTCGTTCGTTTGGTTGATCAAAGTGGATTTCTAATTTGCTAGGAAAGTTTGGTGGGTGGAGTTGTGCGTACTGGTGCTTGGGGCGTCGGTGTTGATTGATGCATACATGGATGGAGGGATGGAGGGATGATTTCACGAAGATCATGATCATTGTTTCTCTCTGTCTTTATATCCTTTTCTTTTTTATCTGACGGGATATATACTTGTGTGTGGTTTTTGTTTCGGGATTATGGTAAAGACAGCATGGCGATGGATGGATGGATGGATGGGTTGGTTTGAATGATGGATAAAGTTACAGAGGCCACCAGAAGCCTGGCCCTATGAAATCTCGGGGCTGGGTGAGGGGGATAGATAAGTGATGGGTGAGGAATGGGTTGAGCAGAGAGAAAAGAAGAGATAGATACCCCGAGGATGAGGAACAGAGACGGACGGAAAGAAAGAAAGAAAGAAAGAAAGAAGAGGAGATGGCTAGTATACTGAGGAAGGAATGTGAGGTTCAAAATTAAATGCTGGCTTGTAGCTAGTTGGCTCATCAGGGGGTTGGATGCCAGAATCTTCAATGAATGATTATTCCGGACTTGATATTCAAAGCCTCTGCTATTTCTATTTGGTTCTGAAATGTGAGTTGATTTGGCCTGCTTGGAATGGCTTTTGCTGGGCATTGATAGATTATCAGACGTATCCGCTTGCTGCGCAGAAGTTGTAATCTAAGGGCTTGAGTCGATGCTCGCCGGCTCTTTAGTGGGTAATGAACGGCATCTTTCCGGTAAACATTGGTTAAGCGGATAGAAGTCACAGAAATATATTTTGCCTTTGGGATACCGTTTGATACAAAAGGGCTATTTACAGCTTATATTCATTATTCATCCTTTTACTAGATACATTTCCTTTACCGTTTTCGCTTCTATAGAAATCAGCCGCTGCTTGCCTCTATTGCTCTTGTCTTCCTGAATACGACGGAGTGAAGTGGTGGTAACTGGTGTAGGTTGAGGGAAAGAGAAGTAATGGGAAGGAAAATATGAAAGTGGTGGAGAGCTGAAGATGCATTGAATGTAAATGGAACATACTTACTATGCAAATAGGTATTTCGCAGCATGGTTAATGTGATCGGTTGCGAAGGAAGAAATGAAGAAGTATGAGTGGTCGTAGCCCTTGACTTTTTTCAGTTCTGTTTTTTCTAGAGTAGAAATTTATACGATAAATGGGAGTGTTTATACCTCTTGATATCTAAGTGTTAAGCTCTTATCATTCCCTGACTCCTTAGCTGCCGCGGCGAAGTTTTCTGGTAGCAGCTGGCCTTGCTTGTAGAAATTATCCGCGGTTCCCTATTGCCCAAGCATCAGTATTTCAGCCTCTCATATCCTCCATCTTCTCTTCAGTTATATGTATGAATTGGTTGAAAGAGTGAATTAGGAAATAAATAAACTCACCACATCCACAAGCGCCGGAAACTCCCCCTTAAACCCCTTTATCAACTCACTAGCATCCCACTCCTTCCAACTCTCTTTGTCCTCTCCCAGATATCCCCCAAAAGCTTTTTCTCCCCATGGACATTTCGATGGGTTTGAGATGGGCGCAAACGCACTCACGCTCCTGTACATACCCGGGTTCTTCAAGAATAACGTCAAGGCGCCGTGGCCACCCATCGAATGGCCCATTATACTCTTGCGCGAGGAATCGAGCTCGGGGAACGAGGAGAAGAGCGCGCTGGGGAGTTCTTCTGTGATGTAGCTATACATGCGGTAGTTAGTGGACCAGGGAGACTGTGTTGCGTTGAGGTAGAAGCCCGCGCCGCTACCAAAGTCGTAGGCGTCATCTTCGCCGGCAATTTTGCATCCTCCTGGAGTATGTCATTGTTAGCCTTATTTTTTGTTTTCATGCTCTTCTGGATATAAACTGGAAATAGGAATGGGTGAAGAAGAGAACTTGTAAATACGTACGTGGACTGGTGTCAGGGTATACAACAGCTATTCCCTTCTGACTGGCTCCGTATTGAAAGAATCCCTTCTCAGCTCCATTGTCCCCCGTGCATGTCAATCCGGCTAGATAGAATAAAACTGGAACTTTCTTGGATTCAGAAGCGCCAGGTGGGAGGTAGAGGTTCAGTGCCATGTCGCAGGATGTGCTTGTTGCAGAATGGCTTAGTTTTAGGAGCTTGCCTCCAAAGGAGGCAATTGTTGCTGTGGTTTTAAATGACATTTTTGCTTCGTTTGTTTGGTTTGTCTAATCGGTGGTATGAGAATATACTTTGAAACGAGGAGAGGATTGAGGTTTGGAAATGTTGAGAGAAATGTGTATATGACGCTTGGAGCTTGGTCCTTCAACCCCTCCTTCGATGGAAGGTATCGACAACCTACCCCACATTTCTTCGGACCTTGCTCGGAATTGAGGATCTACCGCAGGTTTGGGAAACTAAATTAGGAAACCAATTCCATGAGCTGTTGCCGTAGAGAGATGAGGCAAATCAAAGAACAGCTTGATGCCACTTTCCCGCGAGTTAAAAATGTGTGGTATTCGATTGAGGTTACTGGCCTGAGAATGTGATGGGGACGAGTGTTTCTTTCGCGCAAGTGAGGTCCCTTGGTGTGATCAGGTGTCACTTGTCAACGGCGCGTAAAGACATCCTCAACCGCCATACCTCAACGACTTGTATGCGTGCCCTAGTGTGCGAGTTATGATGCTGGTTTCAGGATCCGTGTTCACAGGAGTAGATGGTGTAGAAAGGGGAGATATAGTCTCTATGAGAGAGTGATATTAGATGGCCTCGAGGTGCGACACCGCGACGGGAACAATCTACTCATGCTGGCCTATAGAAACTCGGCATGAAATAAAAAAGCTTTCTTGGCTCTTTGGTGCTCGACTAGGCCCTCTTACTCCGATCATTTACGGTGTTGAATACTGACAATCAGTAGTATCGGAGGTAGATACTGCAGGCATAACGCGTCCCTGAATGATGATGAAATCAACAGGGATGTTCGTAAGCAGTACACACTACATCTGGTTGGTTTTCCGTTGGCGACTTGCTGCGTGTTAGGCAAGTTGAAGTATGTTCTGCCTACACATATCTCTGAATTCTCGTTGTCTTGTTTAACTTTCTCAACTTGGCTGATATGGAGCCAACTGCCACACGTAAGAGCAACAGCCAACTGGAGGATATACATGAAGAAACTCCTCTCATGAGCGAATCTCGACCGTCGAATCCACCGTTGACTACAATTGATTATGTGAGGTTAAAATGGATCACTTGGTTTCTTGTCGGTGCATTGGTCCTTACATTCGAGACGGGCGTGGCAATGCGAATGGCTCCTCTTATCGCTTCCTACAGAATATCTTATGCGACATCGCGACTCAGAAATACGAGATACATGGTACACATTACTCAAATAGCCGCTCAGTGAGGGGCGAGATAGCAATGCTTTTAGGTATCTCTCAGCTTTTGGAGTACTTTCCAGTGCTCCTTTTGTCAGGTGTTTATGGCAGCATGGTAGATAGATGCGGTCTTCGACCAATTCTGCTCACGAGTTATCTTGGCCTAATACTGAGTGCAATTTGGGTCACTGGTGTAATTTGGCTCGTTCTGAAGGTGTTTGAGAACCATTTGGATGGGTCCTATTTTCACGGTTATCGGTGGTGGACCAAATGTCCCAATCTCTTTTTATGACAAGTGCTGCCGCGGTCGGATCATCCGCCCAAAGAGTTTCGATCTTCTCTTTCATTTACGGGACATCTTTGGCCGCAGTTATTCTAGGCTCTGCGCTTGGTTCAAAGATGATGATGAGTGCGGGAAACTACACATCACTAGTCGTGGGCTTGTGTTGATGTGCCTGGTTCTGGTTATAAGCCTCTTTATGCCGATTACGAGGCCGAGAAGAAGCTATTCTGCCATCGAGTCCGAGAAAGTTCCTGCTCATCTATATGCCCAATCTAAATCCTCGAGCATGTAGTATATTCGCAGCGTCAGGCAAGCATTGAGCAAATCATTACATGCTCTCTGGAGTATCGATGGTGTCGTTCCTTCACTGATTGCAAGCTTCCTCTCCATGCTTGGCCAGAGCACTCAGCTACTGGTTCTACAGTATATACCCGTAAGAGTTGGGATAGGGTACGCAGAGGTAGGTTATTGGTGTCTCTTCCGGCTTTGCATTGCAGTATGCAGCATTTGCTTGAACAGCATCCCAAAACAGTATCACAAGCTTAATACCCTCACCACCACCGAGAATGTATTCATGCTCAGCGGTTCTGGCTCTAGCAGTTCTCGAAATAAAGCGATGCCTAGAATGTCCTGACTCTCGACTTGGCCGAAGACAAGATGTTTATTCGTTGGCGGGGTATAAACATAACCCGGCATACATACGATTCTGGTGTGGTGTGGTGGTTTACTTTTCGATTCACCTGCTGTGCCGCGACCATTTCTATGGTCAGTCTCTGCAGTGATGCTGATGAGAATCTGAGGGACAATTGGCTCACTACAACCGAAGTCCTAGACATACCAGGTATATTAAGTTGAAATACTGTAGGCTCGAGTTTTGTAACGCCCACAGGAATCTTAAGTAAATCCAGCGATATTATTGGCTAATAATTCTAGTATGTGAGATATCGAAACCAAATAAGTTGTATGTTGATCCTTGATGTTACCCTATGCTGCGGAGCGATGGCGCATTCGCATAGCCGCAGAAGTAAAGATGTGCTGGAGTGGAGGAGGAGCACGTGCGTCGCGGTACCCCAATGGCTTGGCGTTTTCGTTGGGTTTTGTCGGCAAGACATACATAGTTCTAAGCGCACGATATCTGCGCCTCTAGCCGCCCAGCAAAGCCTATACCATCCTCAGAAGATAAAGGCATGTAAATGCTCCTTGGTGTACACTAGCTGTATCAAGCATGTTCTGATACCTCGAAGCGCATCCTAGGAACCGGAAACGTCTTACCCGCCTCCGAACCTCCCGTGGTGAGAAGACGTCAGCGATTGAGAAAAAGTCTAACAATCGAGACGGATAATAAGCAACAAGAGGCAAACATGTGACAGCGTCTGTTGTTGTCAGAGATCTAATGATACACAGGAACAAGCTCTTGAAGGCAATTCATTGCGAAGAAACTTACGTCCTCGAACTGGCAATCGCAATCAAACAACTACGTCCTCTGTTCAGAAAACGGCGATGCGAAAGCGATCTCGAACAACCGAAGCCGAGCAAGCCTCCGACCTCAGACAATCTAAGCGGTCTCGAAAATCTGTCCAGCAGCCCTTACCTGTCCAGCAATCCGAACGGAGGAAGCGACGCCCAAGCATCTCAGAATCTGGTGCAACTGGTCCTTCCCGCAAACTGGCACGACACAACCCTGACAAAGCTGCTGTTGACAACTCAACTGAACAAAAGGAGACAGATAACTTCGACTGTCAAAAAGATCCCATACTGTACTGGACAAAAACGGGACACTGGCCGGAAGGATACTCTGAGCAGAGCAACAAAAACATGAGCCATCTATTTGCCAGGCAGAACTCTATTAATCCACCTTCTGTTGCAACAAGCTCTGTCGCGCCAAGCTTTACAACACCCAGCGACCAAAAGCCGAGAGGAGTCAAGAATGCTCCCTACCAGAATCCGAGTTATAAACTCTTGCTTTCTACCAAAGGTAGCTTTATGGATGAATCAGAGCTGGATATAACTGAGAAGGGCAAGAAGATCCTCTTGGACTTACTTAATGCGAAACAAACGGTTCCCAAAGACTCGTTGTTTCGCGACGATGTTTTCAAAATGACATGCAAAAACATAAGCGACAAAAATGAGGCAAGGGTTATCCGGGATATCGGTCTTTTGATCACGCCTTCGGCGGAGAATCTAGCTACCTATGGCGCCGATCATCTCAATATTTTGATTGAGAGCATCAATGAAGGCTGGAACAACTCCTTGCCGTTGACAGGAACGCGTCCACAGCCGGACTTCTCTGTGGGATTCAAGCGGGAGGCATTTACCAACGAGCAGCTCGAAAAGCTTGCCCCATTCATTGGCAACTTCGCCTCCGGCGACCAGTCGTACTTCATGGCTACATACTACATGTACTTCCCGTTCCTCACTTGTGAGGTGAAGTGCAGTAACTCTCCACTCGTCATCGCAGACCGGCAGAACGCCCACAGCATGACGCTTGCAGTAAGAGCTACCGTAGAGCTCTTCAGACTTGTTGGTCGTGAAATGGAGCTTCACCGGGAGATTCTTGCTTTTTCAATCTCGCATGATCACGCGGAGGTGAGAATCTATGGGCACTACCCTGTGATAGATGGGAGCCAGACTACCTTTTATCGCCACACGATTCACATCTTCAATTTCACGGTGATGGATGGTAAGGATAAATGGACAGCGTACCAATTCACCAAAAATGTCTACGATCTATGGATGCCGAGTCACTTCGAACGGCTATGTTCAGCCATAGACCAAATACCAGCAAATCTGGATTTCAGCGTTCCACCATTTTCCTAGAGTTTTGGGCTTTCAAATGACCTCCAGCGCCATAATCTCTCAGGATCGAGCCAGCCTATACCTCATTCAAGAGAGCACAGCCAGCAAAGTACTGACGGCGCCGAAGACATGACCCCTAATACCTCTTTAACCGGCGGACGCGCGTCGAAGAGGCCTAGGAACAGGCTTGCCGAAGGAGAGTAGCGCAAATTTGCGATCATTGTATCCAATGATTTGTCTAGGCATTCAGATAACTCAATTCATTCCGTGTTCTGCAACGCTGCAGGTGCCCCGACAAATCTGGATAGTGTCCCCATGTAGACATTAATATCAGAGAGATCAAGATCGGTTATATTCTCGCTCAGTATCAGGGATGTTTTTCGTATAGTTTAAAGAATCAACTTCTCCCATTTCAGGGCGATGCCATCCACGATACTCAACTACCATTCGTAGCGTGGACGAGTGTATATTATTAGACAGAAGTTCAGGGGGGCCAGGAGAGGCCTGACAGGTACACAGAAATCAGACACCTATAAAACTACTACTATAAATATGGGTTTAATACGAGAGGATGGAAACAACTCTATGCCAGAGCGGCTTAGTCTTGAAGTTATGACGGGGGACACTTATACTTATAGTGGCAGCCGAGCCGCTGCATAGCTGCCGGAAGGACGGCTGGGGCAGTCTATGAATGAATAAATAAATAAACAAGGCGGCTAGCTGCTAAAGGAGGACAGACGAGCAAGGCGGTTAGTCGAAAATGGCGGCCAGCCGCTGGGTCCCGAATTGGGACACTTTTGTTAATTAAAACTATTTGAAAATTGACTGATTCACAACCTACCAATCACTACGATCATCACTGCGGAAGCTGGCTATGCTCTCTTTACTGCGACGTTCTCTTCACGGCGACGCTCTCTCTACGGTGACGCTCTCTCCACGGTGACGCTTTCATCTCGGCAGTTCTCGCCTTGGAGCTCTTCTCGCCACGGAGCAGTTCTCGCCTTGGAGTTCCTCCACAAAGCTCCCCTCTCCTCAGCGATCTATTATTCTTATTGTCATCATTATTTTCATCGACCGTACCGCCCTTTCTGCCTCTCTGAACTGCTCAGGAGCCCTACTGTAACCACCATCTTGGCTGCTTAAATCTGCCATTAACGAATTGCAAAGGACGCGCTCATTGTGCACGTTTGGAGTTTTGCCTTCCCACATTCAAGGATTGTATGTCTCATTATCTATGAGTCCGTAATGTACTTGCTTTGTAGAAATCTCACAATACAATTTTAATAAAGTAGGTTTCTCCATTTCTTCTTCTGGCATGTGACATTTCACCTGCTTTATATTTCTTCTCGGTGAATTTTGATATTCCTTGTCCAGTGAAATAGAGGTGGTAAGAAATAGATGAGGATTTATTATAACATCAAGGGACCCGGGAGATTTACGAACTGTGTACCCAAAATCTTCTCTTCTCATCCTTCTCCTTTCCTCGATAGCCTTGGCAAATCGTTCCTCCACATGAGCTATTATATCGGCAGGTGACCGTCTATGTTCCAACAAGATTGAGAGGATTTCAGCCGGACTGAATTCTAGCTCCGGCACCTTGCTAACAAAGTCATTTACCTGCCACTCGACAGCTTCACCACCCTCTGACTGCTTGAAGATGATGCCGAAAAGTCGAGTAACAGTGTCCTTATCTGCGAGCCGAAAATCTACCTTGCCGATCTACGCGGCCGGGTCGTATGAGCGCGCCATCTAGACATTCGATAAAATTTGTCGTCATAATTAGTGTTCAGCCCTCCTGTGACGCCACGCCATCGAGAGCGTTTAGAAGTCCGGACAGGGTCACTCTTTGCTTTGGGGGATGACCAGCCCCAGCCTGTTCAGATTCCACCGTTTACGTGTCCTGGAATCGTGTTTGGCCCGTGGCGTCAACGTCTTCTAGAAGGATGACACAATGCTGAAGTAGCTCGGAGAATAAAGATTTCAGACCGCTGTCATCAATACTCGAAAGGTTCAGGATATAAACGTCCAGACCGAAGCATCCGGCGATGGACAAGCTAAGGCTGGATTTCCCAATTCCAGGGGGGCCGTACAACAAATAGCCCCTTCGATAGGGAATGCCGCGCTTGGTATACCATTCACGTGTGGTTGGATCGAGGAGGCTTCCGATATCGTTCAACAGGACCTCTTTCTCTTTCTCATCAAGGACGACAGTGGGGATTGGTCTAGTTTCTCTCGCTTTTGACGGTTTCCACCTATCGAACTGATGCTCGGAAATAGGCGTTTTGTTCTGAACAAGGTCCAAGTAATGATGGCGGCACTCGTCAAGCAGGTCCTTTAGAATCTTTGAAGACCTTCCAAGACAGGAAATCGAAACGTCTTCATCTCGAAAGTATCTCTCTCCAGTTTTCTCCATGCGCCGTAATTCCACGAGGTGGCTCTTATACCAGAAGTAAAAGCGTCCATTCCAAGGAGCGTAGTGTAGGGGCCTCTTCTTAGGCCCGTCTGGATGGAGATGACCGGACACTAGTCCAGGCCATGGAAATAACGAACCGACGCTAACGAGGGAGGAGCAACTGTCTCGTGCGAATGACTGAGATGACACCCAGGCAAAAAGCATATGGTACGCTTCATTATCGTATGAAATATGAATCGTTTGCTCGTCAGTATGCTCTTGGGACCGATGAGTATATCATATTTGTAGGGGAGGATCTTCGCGGATTCGCAGCCTGGGTTCTCCAGTTGATATGTGTAATTTATGTTTCACCTGGTGAGAACAGCACCTTTTGGGATATCCCTTAGGTTGCCAGCCTTCTTTATTTAAGCAACCAATTTGCTACGCTGCTTATATTCACAGACTAAAGGCATTCATTCAAGACTTAATGCGGTATATAAAGCCATGACATTGGTGGATAAGTCGTGATGCACCTCCTGGTCCTTCTAAGAAGTCTTGGGTTATTTTTTGACTCTACCCAATGAGCGAGAGGGTAATTCTCTGTGATGTAGCCATTCGCATCTCGTTGCATTGTGGCGGAGCTGTACCAAGCCACCTGACCCGTACCACTGATTTGGCACTTTTCGATTACACGGTACACCTCGAACAATTTCCTCATGAAACGTTTGATTTCTACTTCACTAACCAGGTTTTGCCGGAAGCTTTTCAGTTCCATTGAGATGTTCAATTAATTTACCATCTCTTGAATGTTGTAACATAGAAATGCGTCTCTTGGAGCTGAAGGATAACGGCGACGTCGGCCTGACAAAGGACATCTTGAACGATATACAGCCTTACGCGATCCTTTCCCATACTTGGGGTGGTGGTGATAACGATGAGGTCACCTTCCAGGACATGACAGAAGGCACTGGGAAAGCGAAATTTGGATACAAGAAAATTCGGTTCTGTATTGAGCAAGCTGCTCGTGATGGTTTGCGGTATTGCTGGGTCGACACTTGCTGCATTAATAAAGCGGACAGTACCGAGCTCGCAGAAGCCATCAACTCAATGTTCCGCTGGTATCGCAACGCCGTGAAATGCTATGTATATTTGTCCGACATTTCAACGAATGGACAGGGTCAGCCAAACACAACTTTAGATTCGTGGGAACTAGCCTTTCGGAGCAGCCGATGGTTCACTCGTGGCTGGACACTGCAAGAACTTATTGCACCACTAGAAGTCGAGTTCTATTGCTTTAATGGCCATCTCCTTGGTAATAAAACTTCATTAGAGCAACAAATTCACGAAATAACAGGTATCGCGCTTCGTGCTCTTCGAGGAGCACCTTTGTCTGAATTCAATCTCGATACACGATTGTTGTGGGCCAAGAAACGTCAAACGACACGTCAAGAAGACAAGATTTATTCCCTTCTAGGCATCTTTGACGTCTATATGCCACTTATTTATGGGGAGGGTAGAAAGAACGCATTAAGGAGACTTTTAGAGTCTATATCCAGTGCACGAAAGCACCATCTTAGCGCAGATACGATAAGTTCACGGACTGAATCAGACTCCGCAAAACGACAAAAGATTTACCATCACTATATGCCCCATGATTCTGCAGATGAAAGTGCAATCTCTCCCTCCTCCGACTTACGCTGCTACAACGAACATCCTCGGCCTCGTGGTAAGTATCTTTACTCCAAAGTGATATTGGGTATACATCCTCAGGAAAGTCGAATCTCACATCTCAAACAGAATTTACATCACCACCGGGTACTTCCCATGGTATTGGAGCTGATACGAAACAATCACTGATAGACCAACTCTACTTCGCCAAAATCGACGAGCGCCTAACGAGTCTAACTCCTGCCCAAGGAACAACCTGCCGCTGGTTCTTCAAGTCAACGGAATACTTATCTTGGAATGACAGGATGCAGGATTCGGAACATGGTGGCTTCCTTTGGATTAAAGGTAACCCTGGGACAGGGAAGTCTACACTGATGAAACTCCTTTATGACGATGCCCGACAGAAAGCAAGAGGAAATGCCTCGCAGATCACTATTTCATTCTTCTTCCTCGCCCGGGGTACAGAAGAGGAGAAATCGGTTGCAGGATTGTATCGTTCACTTCTTCACCAGCTCTTCGAGAGAGCGCCAGAACTAAAGGAACGTTTAGATTGGATGACAAGTGATGGCGCAAGGGTCATCGAGCGCACAGGATGGCATGAACAGGCATTGAAGCAGACATTGACGCACGCTGTTCCGAGTCTTGGAAGCCGATCATTGACGGTCTTCGTCGATGCTCTAGATGAATGTGAAAAGGATGAAGTTGCAGATATGGTCTCCTTCTTCGAGGGGCTCTGCGACTGCGCAAGAAATTCAGAAGTCCGACTGCAGGTGTGTTTCTCGAGTCGGCATTATCCAACCATTGTCATACAGAAAGGCATCGAAATTGTTCTGGAGAATCAGATAGGGCATACAGAAGACATTGAGCAATACATCAAGTCAAAACTAAGACTTGGCAAGTCTAAAGCAGCGGAAGAACTTCGGTCTCAGATCCTTAAGAAATCATCAAACATCTTCCTTTGGGTTGTCTTGGTTCTTGATATCCTCAATTCAGAATACCCTGACAATTCCATTTCTCTCAAAAAGATCCGCGAGCGTCTCAATCAAATTCCGCGCAAGCTATCGGAATTGTTCGAAATGATTCTTCGGCGGGATGAGCGGAATCCTGAACAGTTACAGCTGTGCCTGAAATGGATTCTTTTCGCGACTCGTCCTTTGAAGCCAGCTGAACTTTATTTCGCTGTTCAGCTTGGCCTTGACAAAGAGTCTTTCGGTCATTGGGATCAAGACGATATTGACCCTGATCAGATGAATACTTTTGTGAGGAGTTCTTCTAAAGGTCTGGCTGAGGTAACAAGTAAAGCATCCGAAGTACAGTTCATCCACGAGTCTGTGCGAGACTTCTTGCTAGGTAAATATGCCGGGCAGTCACCGGAAGCTTCAGGTAACTTTGTTGGCCATAGCCACGAAATCTTGAAAAATTGCTGCATCGCCCAGCTGAACGCTTGGGTCATGAAAACCATTGTTGCACCCGATCCCTTACCGAAAGCTCGCGAGACAGTAGACCTAAGAAACAGAGTATGCACGCAATTCCCTTTCCTCGACTATGCGGTACTGAACGTTCATCGTCATGCCAATCATGCCCAACATAACGGAATGGACCAAGAAAGGTTCTTGGCTGATTTCAACATGAAACAATGGATTTATCTTAATAACATTATCGAAAAATTTGACAACCGAAGATATGGAGAATCAGCTAGCCTGCTGTACATACTCGCAGAGAAGGATCTGGCCGCACTTGTTCGAGTTCATCCTCAGGGAAGCACTTGCTTTAAGGAGGAAGATGAGCGGTATGGAGCACCAATTCTTGCAGCCCTAGCAAATGGCAGCGACGAAGTGGTCAAGGCATTTATGGAAATCAAATTAAGATCTCAAGCGCAACAGTCTTCACTTCACTCGCTATATGAGAGCTATTGGCAAGACACCAATCGATCAGTTGCTCTTAGACGTGACTTTACGTACTCATGGCGGAAAGGTGTTGCTCACTATATGATAGAGTACTGTGATATCAGAATGATCAAATTTTTCCTCGCCACGGGTGATTGCAATCTGGTAGCTGAAAACCACAATGGATTAACACCGTCACTTTCAGCTTGTAATGCTAGTCGCCATAACGGTGCCATACGACCGCTTGATGCCAGCCTTCATATAGAGACAAAAGATCATCGTGGTCTGACATACCTAGCAAGGGCTGCCGCGGATGGCAAAGAAGCCGTGGTCAACTTCCTGCTTGAAATAAATGCTGATATAGAGGCAAGAGATAATAGTGGCCAAACACCCCTATATTGGGCTGCTATAAATAGCAATGAAACCATGGTCAACTTCCTGCTTGAAAGAAATGCTGATATAGAGGCAAGAGATAATAGTGGCCAAACACCCCTATATTGGGCTGCTATAAATGGCAATGAAACCATGGTCAACTTACTGCTTGAAAGAAATGCCAATATAGAGGCGAAAGACAATTATTTGGGCCAAACACCCTTATGTTGGGCTGCTAAGAATAGTTATGAAACTGCAGTCAAGTTACTACTTGAAAGAAATGCTGATATAGAGGCGAAAGACAATCGTTATGGCCGAACACCCTTGTTATGGGCAGCTGAGAATGGTCATGAAACTGTAGTCAAGTTACTACTTGAAAGAAATGCTGATATAGAGGCGAAAGACAATCGTTATGGCCGAACACCCTTGTTATGGGCAGCTGAGAATGGTCATGAAACTGTAGTCAAGTTACTACTTGAAAGAAATGCTAATACAGAGGCGAAAGACGATAGTGGCCGAACACTCTTATGTCGGGCTGCTGCGTTTAATCATGAAACAATAGTCAAGCTACTACTTGAAAGAAATGCTGATATAGAGGCAAAAGACAATATTTATGGCCAAACACCCTTGTACCGGGCTGCTATGAATAGCAATGAAACTATAGTCGACTTACTGCTTGAAAGGAATGCAGATATAGACGCAAGAGATAATAGTGGCCAAACACTCTTGAATCGAGCTGCTATAAATGGCAATGAAACCATGGTCAAGTTCCTGCTTGAAAGAAATGCTG